>CABFOW010001189.1:70143-90799 GCA_902141385.1 Timema californicum | reverse complement strand
GGTGACCTGGCGGTCTAGGGGTAAGGTGTCGGACTTCTATGCTGGCGGCCGGGGTTCAATCCTCGGTCCCGGCATAGATTTATCTGATTACCAAACCCTTCCTTCACCTCTGACAAGACATATTGTGAATGTGGGGAATGCCAGGCCTCCACCGTGGTTCGGATTCCACGTTAAACTGTAGGTCCTCCATTTAATCTCACAATCACCCTACTATTACACATTAGCGTAAGTGCGTATAACCCGAACGGGTAGTAAGACGCGGTGCTAATAATAATAATAATAATAATAATAATAATAATAAAAGTTTTTAAGCACTTTAATAACTTTATCTGTGAAAAACGCATTTGATTATTAAAATCCTTCTTAGTCACGTTTTATGACACACTTTTTTTTTTAATAGATCATTTTGTTTCTCTTTCTATTTAATCAGCCACACACAAGAGATTTTCACAAATTTTCGTACTTGTCTATCGATCGCCTCGTACGGTATACGAGCCTCGGTGAAGCACCCGAGAAGATCCTTGGCTAACAACCCGGTCCTCCTATTTCCTACTTCTGCCTTGCGATACAAATTGGCACGCAGTTCAGTTTTCTAATTCTGTTTCTTAATCATTCGCCTCTTCTCTAGACACTTATATTAAACCTCTAATAACTCTTTAATGTTTTTAAATTAGGTTTTAAGACTCATCAACACAACAACTAGGTAGCTTTTAGTGAAAAATATTACTATAAAATAAAATCACCAAAAAGTGTTTTGTAAGAATAACTATTTTTAATTTTTCCATTTATTTAACATTAACTAACTAAGAATAAAAGTTTAAAAAAAACATTACAAAGTGAAAACATCACGAAATGCTCGAAAACAAAAGGTGTGAATGCATAAATAAGCTCGAGAACGAAACGATAAATAAATAAAAGGGTTTCTCCAATGAGATCTAAAGCCTAGAAGCCACTTGCAAACTTTGTTTGGAAACGATTTCTTGATGTTTCTAAAGGGTTTCCTGTTGTTCATAAACATAGAGAAACAGTTTTCAAATATCAGAAACGATTATTGTTGTCACATTGTTTGCAAACAGCTAAACAAATATGGTTTTTAGTCCAGACTTCAATGATAAACATTGTTTTCCTTCCTTTTTTCTTTTTTCCAAATTGAAATAATTCCTATCCTCTATGAAACTGCAAACTAAGGTCCTTTAATGTATTTTTCTAACTTTATTATCAGTAACCTAGACCTTTCCAGCAATTTAATTTAGAACATTTATCTTTTTGACGCGATTCTTTGGTATTCATATGTCACATCCCACAACATTGTTATGAAATATTTCTATCAGTTTAAGATTTTGATAAATTGTTGATAACATGACAAATTATAGCCTATCAGGAAAATAAGCAACTGATGCACTTGTGTGAATAGCAGAATCGGAGACCTGGCGGTCTAGGGGTAAGGTGTCAGACTTCTGCTAAATATTGCAATCTTTAAATCTAAATAATACTTCATTCGTCTCAAAATACTTTTGGACCCCACTTTAAAAGAGAGTTAAAGTCAATAATGGCAAATTAAGTTTAAATTTATCTATAAATTACTTGATTACTAGTGGACTTTTGAAGAATCTTTTAGGAAATAATAATAAAAAAAATGTGAACATTGATATTAAAAATATAAAGATGTTGATTGATATCAATAAAATAACATAATATTTATAAAATAACACACCCAATTTTGACTGCAAACCATGTGTTTGTTATTTTAAAGTGCTCCAAATGTTCATTCGTTACTATTATTATACTAATTATATTACAGTACTTATATTTGTTAAGTTAAATAAAAACAAGTTACAATTATAATAGTTTGATGTAATTAAATAACATAACGTAGTGAGTTAAGAAAATTTCATCCTGCTGCACTCTACCGGAAGTGTGACAAAGCTTTTACACTATGTCCGTTTAAGGTTTCTTCAGTAAAACTTAAGACTTAATAGCTGCCATTTGTGAATACAATTCAGGATTTGATGTATATAATGTAAGTTGATAAAATTCAGGATTTTTATCAAAGTTGTTTATTTGAAAACTGTCTGAGTGGACATCAAAGTGGATACAAATCAGGATTTAGTGGATATAATGGAGATAGTTCTAGTGGATATAATTCAGGATTCTTATGAAAACTGTTTATTTGAGAAATGTCTGAACGGAGACCATTCAGAATAAATACAATTCAGGATTTAGTGGATGTAATGAAAGTGGATATAATTCAGGATTTTTATTAAATTTGTGTATTTGAATACTGTGTATCTGGAGACCATTCAGAATGGATACGCTTCACCTCCCCCTTACATCAATACTTATATAAACAAACTCGTGATAAATGACAGTTCTCACTAGTAACAACTCAAAATGCAGTACACAACGAATTAGATGATACCCTCTTACAAACTAAAAATCAGTGTCGTCAACGGATTAAATGATCCGTCTTTACCTTTTTTACGAATATTAATAGTGTGCTTTACGACAATATAAACACAACGTTTATTTATGCTAATAATAATGAAAATATTGTTCAAAGTTGAAATGAAATAAAATATTTAATGCTTCTGACTGTGAATTTATATCGATAAATGGGGTGACCTGGTGGTCTAGGGGTAAGGTGTCAGACTTCTGTGCTGGCGGCCGGGGTTCAATCCTCGGTCCCGGCAAAGATTTATCTGATTACCTAGCCCTTCCTTCACATCTGACAAGACATCTTGTGAATGTGGGTAATGCCAGGCCTCCACCGTGGTTCGGATTCCACGTTAAACTGTAGGTCCTCCATTTCATCTCACAATCACCCTACCATTGCACATTAGCGTAAGTGCGTACAACCCGAACGGGTAGTAAGACGCGGTGCTAATAATAATAATAATAATAATAATAATAATAATATATCGATAAAGTTCTTCAAAAAGTAAAACATGAAGGTTTTATCCTTAGACTTAGCTACGCGTCTTACTACCCGTTCGGGTTGTACGCTAATGTTTTATTAATTTCAATATTCTCCAAGATAGCTATAAAAGCGACGCATAAATAATCATCGATATGGTCGCTAGTAAATTTGACCCCTTTTAGTTTTAAATTACGTAATAAATAGTGCTTAAGGCTGGATCACTTTATGTTAGTCTAAGAAGAACATGGGGATAAATATTATTTAAATTAAAATAAAATACTATTTTGGATTTATAAATTCCGAAAGGTTCTTTAAATGATCTTAAAATAACAAATCAATATACAATCCATCCATTCATTAAGAACGAGAGATATCGTCAATAAGCAAATACTCAAAGTTACCTAAGACAACGTTCATTACATTATCCAATACATAATTCATTACTCATTGATCTATGGATTTTAATCTAAATAAAGACCATCCTGATCTCATACAAAGCTTCCCGAACTGAATGATTAAATAATTAAGTTAATATTATTACTGAACAATTAATCACTAAATATTTAAACCCTGAATATTTATTATAATAAACACAGAATAATCAAACAAAACCCTTTTTAAGATAATATAAACCAAATATAACTCCCCAAGTCAGACGAGCCCCCGTAAGCGTCCTCTGTGGTGCTTAGTGAAACTTCAGAATAATGGCGGTCCTTCACTCGTAGTTATCTTCTAGTCGGATATTCGAAGTTAAGGTAAGTAAACATTTACCTGCTATTTCAAATGTTGGAGTTACTTAGGTGAAACAATTGTCCAGGCGTCTAATGATTGTTCGTTGTAATAATTTCCTTTAAAATATAATAAAGCAGTCATTTTAGGTTCATAATTTCAATTTGAATATAAATTTATCTTTGTGGAAGTATTATTAGCATATGGAGGATTTAAGTAGCCTAATCATACATTTTTGTTAGAATACTGTTCTTCCAACTAGAATCCTTCTATAGATTACCATATCTATGAGCACAAGCTAGTTAATTGGAGATGGGGAGGTTGGGGTTCAAATCTGTATGACTACACTTGAGGTGTTTTATCCTAAATAGCTTATTTTAGCAAATATAACTGAAATAATAATAATAATAATAATAATAATAAAATAACATAATCTGTGGAAGAGTTGCGTATTATTTTAAATTCCTTGAAACTCTTGGAACATATTTTAACCATTGTATACGCCATTTTAGATATCATCCGACACTTGAATCATTCGATATCGTGTATGTATACTGAGTTAAAGGTACCGGCTTCGATTCCCGGCACGATGGAAAATCTATCATTGGTGACATGTGAGTTTACTCTTTCACATTGATAAATTAATGGCCGGGGAATGGATGTTGTGCCAGTACTAGTCTTAAGTTAGATGATAAGGTATAGGAAGCTACGATAGTCTTAGAAAGCCGGTAGTTGAAAATACATGGCTTGAATAAAATATATAATAATATTAGCACCGTGTCTTACTACCCGTTCGGGTTATACGCTTTTTAAGTACTAATTACGCTAATGGATTGTGGAATTGGGAAGGTTGAATTAGAGGAAGTGAACCCGCATTTGCGTGGATGGAGCGTGGAAAACCATTTAGGAAAAACCACCCTCAGTTCACCCGACCGAGATTCAAACCTTGATATCCCCGTCCTCAGCAGTCGAGCTCAACACGACAAGCGCGTTAGCCAACTACGCCACCGAGGCGGGTGCTTGAATAAAAAAACTGATCTAAAGCACAGCTACTAAACTTTTACTAGTGTATCATTACGGAATAAAAATAAAATTCAATTATTTTTCCTAATGATTTACTAAGCTAATTTTTAAATTCAATTATTCCAAAGCTTACTTTTACTATTATAACTATTTATCTAATAATAAATGATAACACATTAAATTGTTTATAAATAGTATTGCCCCACCCACTATATTTTTCCATATGCTTACACATATTGGATAAAGGTATAATTTAGACTAAATATGCTCACCCGTGAACTACGTTTAAGAGTGAGTGGGTAACTAATACCCCATAACACCAAACCGAGACGCGAACCCCTGATCTCCCGGTTCACCACCAAGCCAGATTAAACAAAACTGCTTCCATATTTAGTATTGTCAACAGTGCCGGTATTTATTTAATTAAGAAAGACATATTAAAATGTTGTTTTTAACCAGGAACTTAAGAGTATGCTTCGGACTTGTTTAGTATCTGTACTAATGAAATTAAACTATTTTTAACCACTTTCAATTATAAAAATTGTAGTTTTAAAATTAACTTTAGATATGTAGAAGTGTAAGTTTAACGTGATACTAATTCTTTTGCTGTAATTATTTATCTAAATATAGATTTATTTGTTTATTATTAGTATTTCATTCTATAAGCGTAATTAGATGTATTTGAAATAATATAATTGGAATTTAAATTTTAGCTTGTTATACAGGTTAAAGGAAACAAGCTTCCCGCTTTTTTGTATTCTTAACAAAGCTATATATTGATTTGCATCTTAAAAATGGAATGTAGCTTTCTCTCTCTCGTTCTTTGGTTCTTTCTTTCCTTCTCGACCCGTGATGCTTTGTAAGAGGAACAATGGGTCTAGGTATTATTATTGTTATTATTAAATTTTTATTTGATATTATAGAAATGGTTCTCAAACGTGTGTATATTATTTAACAAATTAACTCGTGCAACAATATTAAATAAATTTGGTAAAACAATAGTAATGTGTTTAACATTTGTCGGGTAACTTAATTTATATAATACTAATCGCAACTAAGCGAATGATCTTCTAGGTAAACTTTCTTGGTCCTCCGAATTGCAACGTTTGTAGTAGATTCCAGCGACAGATTAGACATTTTGTGGTTTTTGTGCTAAAATCTAACCCTTTTTTTTTTATTAGTGACCAGAACCACTTATTTATGCCATCTGTAGCCCTATCGTAATAGCGATCCTACACTTTTACACACACATATATATATATATATATATATATACATATATAAATAAAACTTTTAAAGTGTTTCTTATTCAAGTTTGGTGACCTGGCGGTCTAGGGGTAAGGTGTCGGACTTCTGTGCTGGAGTCCAGGGTTCAATCCTCGGTCCCGGCACAGATTTTTATGATTGCCAAACCCTTCCTTCAACTCTGACAAGACATCTTGTGAATGTGGGGAACGCCAGGCCTCCACCGTGGTTCGGATTCCACGTTAAACTGTAGGTCCTCCATTTCATCTCACAATCACCCTACCATTACACATTAGCGTAAGTGCGTATAACCCGAACGGGTAGTAAGATGCGGTGCTAATAATAATAATAATAATAATAATAATAATAATGTAATGAAACATTATTAAATTGAGTTACTGTCCAATTAAGATAGGAAAGAACCGTTTTAACAGTTTAAAAGCTACTAAAATAAGGTTTGTATATTATTATACCACTATAAAGCTACACGGCTGACTCACTCACCTACATTAATGTTCACCCACTTCCAGATTAGCTAGAATCTTGAAATTTAGCAAACTTATAGCTTCTAGCCTGTAACCTACGTTTGAAATGGCATCCTTCGGCATCGTTGCAGGTACAAGTCATTCACGAGCTAAGTTTACCTGGATGACAGCTCGATATGTTATTAGAAGTTATCCCTAATATATCACTACGCCAACAGCTGACATTTATCACTTTGGATGACTGTAATGAAAACAGATGGTAATATATTAGTGTGATAGTTAACCACAGTAATTTAGGCCAATATTATTTATATATTTATTTGAAGTCTGACACAAAGTTTATTTATAGTTTTATTCCACTTAAAAAAATATTCACACCACTTTCACAAAAATTTCTAACGAACATAGCCTCAAAATGGCGACTGACGAATCTAAACCATATGATTGAACATAACGGTAAACAAGTTTTGTACAATGATGCAGAAACGCAGTTGATGAAAATATTTTATTCTGTTAAATATTTCAAAATAAGATAAAATAATCATAAAATCATGTATTGTATGTAAAAAAAGACAACAATTTTCTCTTTTCCAAGTAAATACGATGCCTGTATTAAAAGGTATTGATGTGTTCACTATATTAAACATAATCAATAACGTTCCAAAACGAAAAATAAGTACTTTTAATTATGTTTAAAATATAGTTTAGAGTTGGATAAAAAATTTATTTTAAAAAAAATGAAATAGTATCAGAAAACTTAAGTTTACGTTATTTTAAATGTAATATATAACAGTTAATTAAAGATATTTACATTTATAACGAAACAGTGATATTTTACAAGTGTTGACAACCCAAAACCTAAACACATGATTTTCGAACTGTCATCCAGGTAAAAACCTATCGTGAACGGAATATATGACAGCGTCGCAGGAGGTTCTGTCACATCCACTCTAAGATCCTTGTAGACCCTCTGACGACATCACAACCAGCAAGGATTTGTTCCAACAGGTCTTCTTCATCAAGTAGAGATGTCTCTCGTAGACAAGACTTGTTTAAGATGACCCCGCAGTTAAAACTCAATCCGGGGTGATATTTGGTGAGCGCGCTGGTCACACCACCAGTCTTGTACAGGATGTTCCTATTCCGGCTCCCCGCGTTTTTCACCTTTAGCTTTTGACTGAAACCTTTCCGGTCCACCATTACCTGTTTCATTTTGCTTCTATTGACCTCCTCCATTTTGATTCAAAGTTTGACTTATCATCACGAAAACATCCAACATCCTGTATATATATATATATTAATATTTGTATCTAGTCGTTGGTGACCTGGCGGTCTAGGGGTAAGGTGTCAGACTTCTGTGCTGGCGGCCGGGGTTCAATCCTCGGTCCCGGCACAGATTTATCTGATTACCAAACCCTTCCTTCACCTCTGACAAGACATCATGTGAATGTGGGAGAATGCCAGGCCTCCACCGTGGTTCGGATTCCACGTTAAACTGTAGGTCCTCCATTTCATCTCACAATCACCCTACTATTACACATTAGCGTAAGTGCGTATAACCCGAACGGGTAGTAAGACGCGGTTCTAGTAATAATAATAATAATAATAATATGTCGCTACTCCCCAACCCTTGGGCCGATGTTTCAGGATGGCTAAGTGGGATGGATGGATGTTGGCAAACGACTGTGGGATTCATTTTGCTCTTTGTTTGTTGAAATAGTTTAAATGCCATACGAGTGTATACATTTTATGTATAATTTAAATATAGTTGAGAAATTACACCTGGACCAGGGAATCGAACTTGAGTCTTTAGACTTAACACACCAATGGTTCCGGTTTCGAATCACGTATTCAAGTGTCAGTTTTCAACTATATTTAATTTAATAGAAAGATGTATCCAAATACAGCGATACGGCTGTATTCACGACATAAGGTCGTTTCCACCTTCATATATTATTTCTACTTTACGCTATTTTTTTCTTTTCCAAGCCTTCAACAATATTTGAAGGAATGTCCTTAAGTTTGTTTTAACTCCTAATGATGCAAAATCCTCTCAGGAAAATTTAACAAACGGTGTACCGTACGTTAAAAAGGAAGGAAAGTAGGAAATAAGTCGAAAGGAAATTCAAAAATTGAAATAAAAATGAGAAAAAAGTTGAGATAGCATATATATATATAAAGAAATCCCTCTACTCGCAGTTATAACATTTCTAGAAACTCTGGGACCATTAAATAAATTCTCCCCGTGGAACAACGCGTGGTAAATCCCTCGGGAATAAGGGGGAGGGGAGAAGGGGAACACAAAACAAAACAAACTGGTTCTTGCGGTGCCCGGAGCCGGATAAACTTGGAACACTTCAGGTCATGTCACGGTGGCCGACTGGGAGCTCTGGTTTACCTCAAATGTGTGACCAACCAACTAACTAACCGTCCGGGGCGAGTCAAAGTTTTCTAGGGAAAATAGATTTTTCTTTGGCGTAATTCGTTTCCAACTAGTGCTATCAGAAGCTTAGTTACAGCTACTTATTTTTGGTTATTTTGGTTAAGACTTAGATAAAACCTCAGGAGTGCTATACCCAGGTTATAAATTTAAAAAATATAATGAATTAAATAGATTTAAAAAAAATGGTGGTTAAAATTGAATGACTTTAATGTTCAAACGTCTGGTTAAATTGTGCTTAGAGCGCACAACAAATTGTGATACAGTAGCCCCGTGGCTTCTTTGGTACTGACTGACAGCTCACAGCTGACTTCTGACAGTCGACATTTAGGTATGTACCTAAATTTTGAACGTCAGAAATGACAGCTGCTTAACACATGTTTTTGCAGATCATATGGTTCGGTGTAGGGATACATAATTTGGTCTGGTAACTTTTCAAAGCTGTCAGTCAGCACCAAAGAAGCCATGGGGCTACTGTATATAAAGTTATTTGCATACATTGCAATAACATCATCAACAAAATTGAAAAATAATACAGGTGTTGGCGACACGTCTAAAAATACACAAACAACATATTAAAATATAATTACAATATTGGACAATAAATTAAAGATTAAAACCAAGTTTTAATTCATCACTGATGTTAAATAGAAATCATTTTAGAAATCGTAGGTTATAGTATTTCCCAAATTGCTAAAATGGCTAGTCGAGTGTTATAATTACAACAATTGAAAAAACATATTTTAAGTTTAGGTTGAGTATCAAATCCAAGACTTATTTTTTTTCAGCCCCGTTACTCCTTTGTTTATAATCAGCGATTAGAAGAATGCTGATTCAAATCCTTCTGACATGTTTCGGTATACTTGATAGGTACCATATTCATAGCCACTGTAAAATGAAATTAAAGAACCATAACAATTATTTTTTATTTAACATGAGTGTACAAATCAGATAACTATCATATAATATTTATTATTATTATTATTATTAGCACCGCGTCTTACTACCCGTTCGGGTTATACGCACTTACGCTAATGTGTAATGGTAGGATGATTGTGAGATGAAATGGAGGACCTACAGTTTAACGTGGAATCCGAACCACGGTGGAGGCCTGGCATTCCCCACATTCACAAGATGTCTTGTCAGAGGTGAAGGAAGGGTTTGGTAATCAGATAAATCTTTGCCGGGACCGAGGATTGAACCCCGGCCGCCAGCATTGGAAGTCTAACACCTTACCCCTAGACCGCCAGGTCACCTACAATCGTATAATATTGAATTTTAAATACAATATGATAAACAAAAACTTACGAAAGTCGTTGAGCGAGACACACGACTGTAAGATAGTGATGGGCAGAATCGGATAAATAGAATCGATTCATTCGATTATTCTGAATAATCGATTCATTCGATTCTTTCAAAATCATTCGAATGAAAACATAGCTTACTTGATGCGAGCTGGCCGATTCATTCTCCTACCCCACCCTTGCCAGAAGTGCTGAGGAAAATCGACCTTATGATTATGAATGTTTCCAGGCTATCTCTATACAGGTCTTCATTTCTATTAGGTTCATTTTCAATAAATAGTCCCCATTGCTACACAATAATCGACCTTACGCATTCGAATGATTCTAAGGCTAATTTAATACAAAGTTTAAGTGGTTGTACAGTTTACAATCGAATAACAGCCAAAAATAATTCGAATGAAAATTACAAAATGATTAGATTATTTTGCTACATTACTACGTGGATTGTTCTTTTTCATTTCCTTAAAAAATGTCTTCCTAACTAATCGCTTATAGCACGAATGGTTTGAGAGATAACTTTTTTTAACGTTGACTTAAATTTATTAAGTAGATAAGTATATACTTTTGTATGTGTTTAATAAAACATTGCCCGGCCGTAATATTCAGATTATATTATAATTTTATTCACTGAAATAATTTTACGATTGTAAGCTTATATATTTTTGTTATGTTTAGGAAATATCAGGGTAAACTATTTTGACTCTTTTAAACACAAAGGGAAACGTATGTTCCTTATTTAATTTTTAATCGTACGCAAAATTATTTATATTAATTGCGAGCTACTTATTTGAGAAATGCGTTCACTTATTCACTGTATAGTATTTTGATGTGGGTGTACTTTGGTCTTTGACACTGTCACAAAGAACTAAATGCAGTAATAGAAAAGGGTTGATAAGCTGCAAACGCAAAGGAATGCGTGTTGGAAGATTCGACAGCAGGGTAAAGAGAATAGTAACACAAAGCAAAACGAGGAACTAGTAACTACTTTTAGAAGTAGTAAATATTCGATTATTACCGACTCTTTACTACTTCTCAAAATCATTCGAATGATTCTTTCGATTCATTCGATTATTTTTCAAAGAATCGAATAATTATTCGATTCTTAAAATCATTCGATTATGCCCATCTATACTGTAAGATGGAGAATGACCAGGGTGTGGTTGGAACAAACGAGTTGATGGTAAAAACAAAAGACTGACGAAATAGCGGTATAGCAGCGTAGAGTTAATATGAGCACGGTGTTGACTGTTGGTAGGGAAACGACTAATGAAACGATGACTGTACAATAATCAGTAAGAGCAAGGATGGATAGATATTTCGGAAATATAAAAAAAGTTATGGAATAGGAAACTAATCTTCTCGACTCCCGTCTCGGACAGGTCATTATCTACGTTTGAAGGTAAAGCAGGATAATCAAGGTTTTATAATTTTTATATTTTTAGGTAAATGTATAAATGCGTTCACAAGAACTTGGTTATATGATTGTAATTGTTCATTGATGATTTATTTATTCTGGAATAAAGCTGCTTGTATGAAGAAAAAAAATCAGCTGTATTTAGTTTAGTACCTTTGTGAGATATGTGAAGGGGTTCGATACATTGATCTATTGGTTTGGGTTGATGGTTGAAGTTTTTTAGATGGTCTGCGAATCTAGATATTGTCCTGTTATGTATGAAGTCAGAAATATATTATTTTAACAGACTCTAACATTTCTACCTGTTTAGAATGTTTTCTAATATGTCCAGCTACTTAGCTCTGGGTGGCTGATGACTTCTAACTCCTACTGAATAGGTTATTGGTACTATCCCTGAGAAACTGGGTGTGACCTCTTCGGGTCACGTGTTTAAATGGGTGTCCGGCTGTTAAAACGCGGTGTACTTGATTCAAGCAGTGGAGCATAAGCTCCACATGAGTGTAGTCCCAGGCGCAAATAGCCTCCCCTTTCTTTAAGTGCCTCTAAAAGTTAGCCAATCCTACCTTAGCCAAGTGAGATCATAATTAATGTTTTATATGTTGCATTGCTAATTCATTACTGTTGACATTTTTGTGACTTAGTGCATCGGGTAACGTTTTGTAAACCCTGAATATTTTAAGTTTTAATAACAGTAAATATGGATATCAAAACAAGCTTTACTTAAGGGAATCACAAACTTTGCGGGACATATCTTCATGCTATAGCATTTCTTATAGGAAGGTAACTATCAAGCTTCAAAATCACTCATTCAATCAACATTAATCTTTAAAAATCCATATTAATATTCCTTTCATTTCACTACTTCTTACTACTTATATAAAGTGTAATACAATATAGTAACTTCAATAATATTATTGTAGGCATAGGGGAGGTAGAATATTTGAGGAGAGAGAAAGTAAAAAAAAATATTTAGGGAAAAATCGCCCTCAGTCGACTCAGCCATCAACGGTAAGCCAAAGTATAGCATTAGCTTCACGTTTAGACAAGTGCGACTGAGACCTTCGTTAAAATACTCTAATTGTTTGGGGTTTACTGGATCTATGTTTGTAACCATTTGATTAGCTCTTAGAGCTACGACATCTCAAGATGAACATTAATTAACATGAGCTAACTTACTATTTTCATGCAGTGTTTTAACCTCTCGGTTACTTTTAATCAAGTTTACTAAAATATGGCTGGCCTGGCGGTATAGGGGTAAGGTGTCAGACTTCTGTGCTGGCGGCCGGGGTTCAATCCTCGGTCCCGGCACAGATCTATCTGATTACCAAACCCTTCCTTCACCTCTGACAAGACATCTTGTGAATGTGAGGAATGCCAGGCCTCCACCGTGGTTCGGATTCCACGTTAAACTGCAGGTCCTTCATTAAATCTCACAATCACCCTACCATTACACATTAGCGTAAGTGCGTATAACCCGGACGGGTAGTAAGACGTGGTGCTAATAATAATAATTATTATACTAAAATATGGGTGGCCCCATGCCCGCCAGTCAAGTGTTGTTTTAGGTCGTTTTCATGAGCCTTCAATTAAGATGTATATTTTGGCCTAAACGTAGCACCTTCCCATATATATACATGAAAAAATCCCTCGCACAACTAACTAAATAGATACTGTATTGGGACACCGCCCCTAAAATCCCACTTGAAAAAAGAAAATTATAATGATAAGAAAATTTCCCTATTCACTTTACCGATTGATAGTCGTTTAACAAGGACACTCGTCTCCCTTTGGGAATAAATAGGCATTACACATTAAAATACTTTAAGTATTAAACATTGAAAAACTTTGGCCTAACAAAATTTACACTCCTGAATAGAATATAGCATGTTAGAGGGAAAAAATAATATTTGCATCACTATGGTATTATTCTCATGACAATCTGTTATGTTCCCTAACTGAGAGGCTACGGAATTATTTGAAACATTAAAATCAAGATAGATTAAAGTTAAAGGGTTTAATATAAGTATATTATAACAATTTGGTCAAACAGTTTGTTATTTTACTAAATAAAATAATTCTCTGGAAACCAAATGGAAATTTATAAATGTATCTTTTTAGCAGCGTTAAGAGAAAATGTTCATTCCTGGAAATTATTTGTTAATACTTACATCCTTGTAGTTTACTAGGACGTACTGATTTGTGATTTGTTGACATCTTAAACCAAGTTGGTTTTAACCTCGCCCATTATGTTAAGGTTTATATCCAGTAGCCATTGCATTCAAGGTCAAATGTAAAACAAGTCTTTATTCATGTGAAAATCCAAAAATCATCTATACTTTTAAATTTGGTGGGATTATGCCTCACTTTTGAACCATTTTTATAGTATTAAAAGCAATTAGTATTTTTTTTATAAGAATAACATTTATGTCAAAACCATCAAATTAAAAATAAAATAATTGAAATTATTAAAACGGAAATATTGGTATGAACTCAGTTTCATTCAAAATATCTTATTATGTGATTACATCCTTCTCTTGGATGGGCTCTATTTACTGTCTAAAGGTTGACCTGGCAATCTAGGGGTAAGGTGTCAGACTCCTGTGCTGGCGGCCGGGGTTCAATCCCCGGTCCCGGCATAAATTTATCTGATTACCAAACCCTTCCTTCACCTCTGACAATACATCTTGTGAATGTGGGTAATGCCAGGCCTCCGCCGTGGTTCGGATTCCACGTTAAACTGTAGGTCCTCCATTTCATCTCACAATCACCCTACCATTACACATTAGCGTAAGTGCGTACAACCCGAACGGGTAGTAAGACGCGGTGCTAATAATAATAATAATAATAATACTGTCTAATGCGATGTCTTGGTCCAACTGCTTTGATAAGAATCAATTTATAATTCGATAACAACTCAACCGGTGCTCGATTACCCAGTCCCAGACTGAATGACACGATTATTGGCTCAAGATGTTTTTTACGCTGATATGGACGATTACCGTCGTTTCAAGTTCTCGTTAACAATCAAATAAAAGATGTATTTAAAAATTTGTAATTTTTGAAAGTTTACCTTTGGCATTACCGTTTTTATCCCTACCTACCACGAAAACTAATATTAAAGAATATAAAATAACCTACAAAAGTAGCACTGGAATAAATAATACACTTGATTCTAGAAGCGTCACAATAATATATCGATAACGCTCTTCTGCCTGTAAAAGAAATGAAGCAGGTTTAAATTTATAAAACGTATAATACATGCATGCACTTTTTATAACAAATCGAGAGTACATAGTCCTTTACAACTATTTACACCTTGATTTATTCCATCTACATACACTCAGTTTAAACATAATGTTTAAAAATCCGTTTGGTGATAATGAGCTACAAGTATTGACGTGCTATTAAACCCTAAAATAATCTTAAAATACAATTAAAAATATCACTAAGATACGGTCATCGAACACAGTACCATTGGTTTTTTGGTGTCAATGTTATACCACAGAGATATCCATGCTTATTCTTGTGCTTGGGTCATTCATTACTCATATTTTAAGAGCGAGTCTGTGATGGACGTGATATTTATAAATAAATTTTCTCCAATATTCGAATAATTGTGGTGTGCCAATGATGAGCTATTATTTAAATGTTTATTAACGGCCTAATGAACTGATATTATATTTGAGTGTGTATCTCAGTACATAGTCTTAAAACTTCAGCATTAATTATTCTATCTTCAAGTTTCGATACTGATAATTTCTTGCGTTTAAAGATGATTTATTTAAATTTGCCTGTTTAGTCCATACATCAATGAGGAGGAGTTTGGTTTAAAAAATACATCTAATAGGAGGAGTTTGGTTTAAAAAATACATCTAAGAGGAGTTTGGTTTAAAATATACATCTATGAGGAGGAATTTGGTTTAAAATATACATCTAAGAGGAGGAGTTTGGTTTAAAATATACATCTAAGAGGAGGAGTTTGGTTTAAAATATACATCTAAGAGGAAGAGTTGGGTTTAAAATATACATTTAAGAGGAGGAATTTGGTTTAAAATATACATCTATGAGGAGGAGTTTGGCTTAAAATATACATTTATGAGGAGGAGTTTGGTTTAAAATATACATCTATGAGGAGGATTTTGGTTTAAAATATACATCTAAGAGGAGTAGTTTGGTTTAAAATATACATTTAAGAGGAGGAATTTGGTTTAAGATATACATTTAAGAGGAAGAATTTGGTTTAAAATATACATTTAAGAGGAGGAATTTGGTTTAAAATATACATCTATGAGGAGGAGTTTGGCTTAAAATAACTATTTAAGAGGAGGAGTTTGGTTTAAAATATACATCTATGAGGAGGAGTTTGGCTTAAAATATACATTTATGAGGAGGAGTTTGGTTTAAAATATACATCTATGAGGAGGAGTTTGGCCTAAAATATACATCTATGAGGAGGAGTTTGGTTTAAAATATACATTTAAGAGGAGGAATTTGGTCTAAAATATACATCTATGAGGAGGAGTTTGGCTTAAAATATACATCTATGAGGAGGAGTTTGGTTTAAAATATACATCTATGAGGAGGAGTTTGGTTTAAAATATACATCTATGAGGAGGAGTTTGGTTTAAAATACACATCTATGAGGAGGAGTTTGGCTTAAAATATACATCTAAGAGGTGGAGTTTGGTTTAAAATATACATTTAAGAGGAGGAATTTGGTTTAAAATATACATCTATGAGGAGGAGTTTGGCTTAAAATATACATCTATGAGGAGTATTTTGTTTTGAAATATACATCTATGAGGAGGAGTTTGGTTTAAAATATACATCTATGAGGAGGAGTTTGGCTGAAAATATACATCTATGAGGAGGAGTTTGGTTTAAAATATACGTCTATGAGGAGGGGTTTGGTTTAAACTGTTATTTTATAATTCGAGTAAACCATTTAGTAAACCAATACTCTTATTTACACATATTTAATTTTGATTAGAACAAATACAATTAATTTAATAGTTTGATCTAAAATCTATAATTAGCTTCTTTATAAAACCCCTGTTTAAAATGCAATCATTATTCAATACGTTTATTGTATTTTTTTTTTCTTTATCTTCATTATATAAATGGTGATTTCCCCCTCTAAATAAAGATTGCGTTCGTTAATTTAGACACTTGTCAATATTCTGACAAAACAAAACAACCACAACATGAGCGTCGTTAGTGGGGTCACAGCCTTTATCCTAATAATCTGTGTCCTTTCGAAAAATGAAAAACCCAACCTTGTGGTGGATATTTATTATTCATATGACTTATAAATAATTCCGCTATCATAATAATTTGATAAAAACTGGTTCTTTCTGTCTCCCCCTCCAATTTACCCCCAATAATTAAGATCTGTAAAGGTATCCATTTTACAAATTATTACAATACAATTTTTTTAATCTGTATTAACATTTTATTCAACTGTGCAGTTTATAATCTTTATTAAAATTGGATGGCTCCCGAGACCAATAATTATATACTACTATTTTAAGCCTATATTATTATTATTAGCACCACGACTTACTACCCGTTCGGGTTATACGCACTTACGCTAATGTGTAATGGTAGGGTGATTGTGAGATGAAATGGAGGACCTACAGTTTAACGTGGAATCCGAACCACGGTGGAGGCCTGGCATTCCCCACATTCACAAGATGTCTTGTCAGAGGTGAAGGAAGGGTTTGGTAATCAGATAAATCTGTGCCGGGACCGAGGATTGAACCCCGGCCGCCAGCATAGAAGTCTTGACACCTTACCCCTAGACCGCCAGGTCACCTTTAAGCCTATAAAAGATTCAAATGGTTTACATGCTTACATAGATTTTTATTTTTTATATTTTTCCCAATAAACCACATAACCTATAGCCTATGTTTATAAATAACAAATAAAAACATAAAATATCCCATTAAATTGATGCAGAAAGTATTTTCCTAATTAATCGAAATAATATTGTACCCTCCGTTTACCCTGAAAGGTAACCTGTACCAGTAGCATTAAGGCCGTAATTTATAAGCTGCAAAATAATGGAATCCATTAATGTAAGTTTGCTCCATTTCACAGTAAATAGAGTAAACATTATATAGCCAAAATTCATAACGATACACATAATATCACGTGACTGCTAATCAGTAATCATTATTTGTTGACATTTGCTGAATATATTCAATAATTGAAATACAATACAATATCATAAATACAATACAATACAATACAATACAATAATTTTGAAATACTTTTATAAAATAATTATGTGGTAATGAATTATGAAAAATATTTTCAACCAGTTAAAAAAAAAGTATACGTATTACTCGGTCAGCGAGAAATTATCAATAACTGTCAGACCACATAGCTTAAAATACAATGGTCAGTATCGTTTTCTGTAACTACTTCTCTATTCTGTATAAGCTTCAACTCCCTTTCACATCTTTCCTTACAAACACCCTTTGACATGGAATAAGAAAGAGGGGAAAGAAAACTACGAAACTTTTTATCTCAAGGTAAAGCTTGCTGCTAGTTCTCAAATATCTTAAAATTTTCTGTTGATAGCCTAAACAAATATTACTGTTTTATTAATGGATTGTTAGAGGAAGGGTAAATTTAGAACCTTATTTCATCAAGCCTAGTCTCATATCACCGAATATATTCTTAAAATTTCGTTGAAATTAAACTAACGTAATATTTTTACATAATTTTTTTAATAATAAAATTAAAACTATAGGTAACTGTTGAAATCTTTCGATTTTTTTTTTGCATGAACCATATTTTCAAATAACGCATCGAAGAATATATTGTGTTAGAGATAAACATCTGCGCGGTAATTTCTTGCTTATTGAGATGATCTCTTTCACTTAAAAAAAACTACAACATTAAATTTTTTTATAATACCTTAACTACTGGGGTGTGTCTTTAAGTTAACTCGTGAATAACGTTCTACACTGTTTGTTGGCGGTCATCTGACCTACATTACTGAAAGTCAACTAAAACAAATTGTCAATAACCCAAATCTTATATTCTCTACAAGATTCTCTCTCATGAGGTATAAAGCAATTTTTCATTCCATTTTTTCCCCCACCGTCCCTCCTGCCCTTTTTTGCTAGTGTTTCCTGGCGCTTTGTCATTTCCGCCCCCCACCAACGCCACCTACCTAACCCGTCTATCCTAACAGCCATCGCGAGCAAATCTTATTTCCTCAATTTCGTCTCACATTTAGCAGAGTACGTCGTAAAGGGATTCCTCCTTCCTTAGAATATCTCGTCTAATATATGTCCGTCATCTTGAATTTACAGAATGCTATCAAATTTAGAAGTGTCAACACACGTTTAATAAATACATTTCAAAATGGTATCTATAGGGATTATATAACTATAACATATACCTTTTTAGAGTAAGTCATTAATAGCGAACGTAGATCCGCCTCGGTGGTGTAGTTGGCTAACGCACTTGTCGTGTTGAGCTGGACTGCTGAGGACGGGGAGACCGAGGTTCGAAACTCGGTCGGGTGAACTGGGGGTGGGTTTTCCTAAATAGTTTTCCACTCTCCCTCCACGCAAATGCGGGTTCACTTCCTCTAATTCAACCTTCCCAATTCCTAATCCATTAGAGTAATTAGTACTTAAAGCGTATAACCCGAACGGGTAGTAAGACGCGGTGCTAAATATTATTATTAATAACGAAAGTTATTAATACTAGTTTCAGTGGTATTTTTTTATTTATAGGCTTCGTTAATGAATTATATATTTTTATAAATATCAACAAAAACATCCCGTCTTTAAAACCGACTGGCCTATACTCATTTTATCTATACTAATGGGATAGGGATGACGAAGGTATACTAAAGAAGAAATGTAGATGCATATTTGGAAAGGAGAGTGGGAAACCGTTTAGTAAAAACATCCTTAGCGCACACTACCGAGATTCAAACGCTGATCATCTAGTCATCGGAAAATCGGTCTATTCCGAGAGTGACTCTCTAGAAAATGTAACCACTGAAGGATGTAATATATTTGAATAAATAATAATAATAATATTTAGCACAGCGTCTTACTACCTTTTCGGGTTATACGTTTTAAGTACTAATTATTCTAATGGCTTATGGAATTGGGAAGGTTGAATTAGAGGAAGTGAACCCGCATTTGCGTGGAGGGAAAGTGGAAAACCATTTAGGGAAAACCACCCTCAGTTCACCCGACCGTGATTCGAACCTCGATCTCCCCGTCCTCAGCAGTCAAACTCAACACGACAAGCGCGTTAGCCAACTACGCCACCGAGGCGGATATTTGAATAAATATTCGGTTTGGTTGACCGTTAACACATTCAAACCGAACATATTATGAACGATTATTCCTGTGAACCGGGTATTTTGTTCAGCGTGTCAAAGTTAGTTGGTGGCAAGCGTCAATAATGAACGTTTGAGAGGGTGCATTAGGCTAATAGTTTTATCCGATATCCATACAAAGTGTGGTCCGCGGAGGCTTATAAAGTGGTCCGCAGGTTCCCAAGAAAGTAGCTAGGGTGATTTCTCGCCTAAGAATTACGCGTACCGAGCTTGTGTGGGTTGCTAATCCTGCCAAAACAAAAACGGTGTGCAAGGTTCGCGGGATAACCATAAACTATGGCAACCGAAACGACGTTAATTTTTGACGTTTTGAAAGTGATGGTCACAGAACAGGCTGCGGAAAGATACATACAGATACCGCACAAAATTGTAAGAAAAGGTCTTGCGACTGTATGTAACGTTTCGCAGACTAAATTCTACCGGCCGGTGTACACCAAACGTCGGATAACCGATGATTTTAATACGTTGCCATTTGGGTATCAGAGTACTTGTAAACGCGCTCGCCACGATTAAAAGGTGATCATTTAGACGGGCTGAATAATCATCTTTTTTTCTTTCACTCTAGACAGTTCCACTGACATACCATTTTTCAAAGATTTGAGATTTTTTTTCATATTTTTTTCTGCATGAAAACAAGCATTTAAAAAAAAAAATATTTTATGCACCCGGGTTAATTTTTTATATATATTTTTATTTTCCAGTACAGTCCTCCGCCTACCTGATTT
>CABFOW010001189.1:24674-41399 GCA_902141385.1 Timema californicum | reverse complement strand
AGGGGTAAGGTGTCAGACTTCTGTGCTGGCGGCCGGGGTTCAATCCTCGGTCCCGGCAAAGATTTATCTGATTACCAAACCCTTCCTTCACCTCTGACAAGACATCTTGTGAATGTGAGGAATGCCAGGCCTCCACCTCGGTTCGGATTCCACGTTAAACTGTAGGTCCTCCATTTCATCTCACAATCACCCTACCATTACACATTAGCGTAAGTGCGTATAACCCGAATGGGTAGTAAGATGTGGTGCTAATAATAATAATAATAACATCACTTCGCTAAGACCTTTTTGCGCGGATATATACCATATTTTATATGCTCGACTACAGGTGGACGTGGCAGTCACATTGACGATATTTTCATGAATTGGACACATCGAGAAATATAATTGTATGCCCAGCATCTTCCTGGAATAACTTAACGATAATTTCAGTACTCTCAAATCCACCCACACTATAGCACTAGAACATGCCACCTTTTTGAATGTTTATGTCTTTAGTGAAAATAATACTATTCGCATGACAGCTCACACACATAAAACCTACGAACTACAGTAGCCCCGTGGCTTCTTTGGTGCTGACTGACGGTTCACAGCTGACTTCTGAGAGTCAACATTTAGGTATATACCTACATTTTGACTGTCAGACGTGACAGTTGCTAAACACATGTTTTTGCAGATCATATTGTTCGGCTTAGGGATACATAATTTGATCTGGTAACTTCTCAAAGCTGTCAGTCAGCACCAAAGAAGCCATGTGGCTACTGTACCACCACAGCAGCCACACGTCTTGTACTAAGAAATGTCTCCACTAAAGCTTGGCCAATCTATTTTCCACTGGAAAAAACTTGTATTATCTAATTACTTATTTATTAATTAGATCATGGTTTTTGTTAGTCTTATATGTATTTTTCAATTCTTAATTTTTCAGCAAATTATCTATCTATTCAAGCCTCCATCCTGTTGCATCAATTTGGCAACACTGCAAGTTTTAAGTAATTTTTTTTATTTTTTAAGCATATAGTCCCACGTATTTATACTTGTGTTGTTTTATGTGTAATGTATGTGTCTCTTGATATATTAAAAATGAATAATTCCGATAGTTCAAAACAATATGTAGCTGTGAGATTACAAAAAAGTTGTAAGTTTGAAAAGTGTGTCTGTCCCTATCTACAGTAGCCTCGTGGCTTCTTTGGTGCGGACTGACAGCTCACAGCTGACTTCTGATAGTCAAAATTTAGGTATATACCTACATTTTGACTGTCAGAAGTGACAGTTGCTAAACACATGTTTTGCAGATAATCTAGTTTGGCGTAGGGATACGTAATTTTGTCTGGTAACTTTTTAAAGCTGTCAGATGTGTGCTGTGAGCTGTCAGTCAGCACCAAAAAAAGCCATGGGGATACTGTAACTACCCTACTGCTCATAAAGTAATGTTGGAAAATATCTTCATGGTATTTCAAAACAATACAATACTATAGAAAATAAATATTATGAAACGTGAGTCTCGGTAGATTCTTTGAATTGGATTTTTTGTTAGATGTTTATGGTATTTTAATTTTAGGTAGCAATACTCTAAAAAGCTGAGCCATTTTTCCTTGTGAATGACCAAATCATGAAAATAAATATTGAAAAAGCTGAAGTGGGTTGTTAAGTAAACGCATCCGCATGGTAGTCCATTGTCCATTTATCTCGTATCCTTAATTTTTACTTGTTAGAGTTGTTACCCAACATTTCATTACGTCATGCCTTGTTACACCATAAAACAAACACAAAGAATTTTACATTTGTGCAGTCGACCAGTTACCACATCTAAATTGTAAAAAGATACATTTTTGTGTGTGTTTATCTTCTTAATAGAGGTGAGCTGGTGGTCTAGGGGTATGGTGTCAGACTTCTATGCTGGCGGCCGGGGTTCAATCCTCGGTCCCGGCACAGATTTATCTGATTACCAAACCCTTCCTTCACCTCTGACAAGACATCTTGTGTATGTGGGGAATGCCAGGCCTCCACCGTGGTTCAGATTCAACGTTAAAATGTAGGTCCTCCATTTCATCTCACAATCACCCTACCATTACACATTAGCGTAAGTGCGTATAGCTCGAATGGGTAGTAAGACGCGGTGCTAATAATAATAATCTTCTTAATACCAGTCCGGGATGTTGGAATATCTTCACTAATGGGGGCAGTGATAAAGTTGGAATTAAAATTAAAATTTCAATGTAAGCCTGTAATTTAAGATCTGGAAACTCATATTACAACAGTGGTGGATATAATTTTTTTTTACAATATTGCATTTACATTCTTATCCAATTTAATTGATCATGTAAAAGATAAATTATGATATACCTCTAATTGTGTAAAGGGAGAGTGAGAAAATATTTTAAAAATAACTTTTCTCAGCACCCCATAACGAGATTTGAGCCCTAGCCAACATGTCACCGTCGTGTCTATCGCGAGAGTGATGCCTTAATCCTTGTGACCACCGATGGGAGTGAGCCATTATTGATTGTATCATAAAATATCAAACTAGATTAAAATACAACTATTTATATAAAACAGTTTAACTTGTTTATTGCTTTTGGTTCCGTTGTCCTCGAGCTCTAACGATCTCGCCAGGCAGGGGCTCGCACAAATAGAAAGGACGACTGTGTCAGGTGTACAATTGGAAATTACTGACAGCCGTACCTTTACAGTAATTCAAAGTGTTTACACTACATGGTCTGATATATGTAAGATTTGAGACTATTAAGATTATATGACGACAATGCATTTAAAAACAAAAGAAAGTCTTACAATATTATTGGTATTACTTAGAAACAAATTTTATTACGGTTATTAAATGATGTTTTAATACAAATTGTCTGTGTTAGAGAAGATGTTATTTATTGGTTAAGAAATACATTAAATTGGTAAATAAGTCATGGTATCGTTTGAAGAATGAGCATGTAAAATAATGACTACTCAAGAAGATCAAACCCCTGAATTAGACCAGACGGAAAGTTCGAAGGTTGTGAAACAGTATCCACCTTTAGAAAATTGGAGAATCCTAAAGAATATATTTGTATTGGGATTTTCAGTCACGCTTAATTTTTTATCTATTGCCGTGAGTACCCTCCAAAGCAGCCTACATACGGAACATGGGCTCGGAACTACAGGGATGGCATGCGTATTCATCGGTAGTATTTTTGGCAACATTTTCCTCCCAGCCTTTTTCGTCAGATATCTCGGCTGCAAATGGACGATTTGTATGTGTGTTTCGTTGTCCATCCCGTACATGATAGCACAGTCATTCCCAAGTTTCTGGACAATCCCTTTAGCAGGACTAGTTAGTGGCTTGTTTGGCGGTCCATTGAGCGTAGCTCACTCCACCTACACAAGCATAATGGGTGAGGTTTATTCACGCATAACCAGCAAAGACAAAGAGGTAGTTCTGAGTAGATTCTTCACAATTATACATTTATTTCTTCAGCTGCCCAACTTCATAGGAAATGGCATAACAACCGGAATACTCTCTAGTGATTCAAAAATAGTGAGTAGAGAAGATTTTGACTACCATAAGTATTGTGGACCCAACTTTTGTCCATATGTGACGATTGAAAACGCCACTGCGATCATAAAACCAGCAAGAGAAACTATGTATATAATGACAGCAGTGTTTATTGTGCCAAAAGTATTTTCTGTTGTGCTCATGGCGCTGTTTTTGGATCCTCTCGCTAGGTACTCTGTTTTCGACGCTCGAAGAGACAGCTTTAAGTTGAAAGGTTTCCAGTTGCTTTTCGTAACTTTGCAAAATCTCCGTGACAGAAAACAACAGTTGCTCCTTTTTCTTTCGCTTTGGATCGGAACCATAAATTCTTTCAGCTTGGCAGAGTATCCGATGGCGTATATCACATGTGGTTGGGGTATTCAATATGTTGGGTATGTGAAGATGTCTTATGGACTTGCTGCAGTTTTAACTGCCCTAATAGTGTCATGGGTTGGGAAATAAATCCATAGAAGTATTCTTATTTGTGTTGCCATGGTGGTGAGCCTGGTTAATTTGATAGTTCTAAGAATCTGGACACCAACTCCTTACACACCTGTTATATATTTTGTTGTTGCAATGTTAATGGGGGGTTGCTGGAACATAAATTATCCTTTGAACTATGCTTCTGCCAGTGTTTTGTTTAAGGACAAGCAAGAGGGTGCATTCAGTAACATAGCTTTATGGCTAGCAATAGGAAGTGTTATGGGTTTCTTGTATAATCCTCATATATGTGCAGATATTAAGATATACATATGTATGATAATTAATATTATAGGAGTTGTTTCTTACATTTTTGCTGAGATATTATATAGGAAATCTCAAGAACGCATGAGAGAACCTGAAAATTCTGAAGAGGTATCAACTTGACAATCCAATACGATTTTTTTTAAATAAAACCTTTTTAAGATTTTTGTTTTATGTGATTGAACATTTTTAATGATAAACATAATTATGTGTTAAAGTATAATCATATCTAAATTATTATTAGCACCGCGTCTTACTACCTGTTCGGGTTATACGCACTTACGATAATGTGTAATGGTAGGGTGATTGTGAGATGAAATTGAGGACCTACAGTTTAACGTGGGATCCGAACCACGGTGGAGGCCTGGCATTCCCCACATTCACAAGATGTCTTGTCAGAGGTGGAGGAAGGGTTTGGTAATCAGATAAATCTGTGCCGGGACCGAGGATTGAACCCCGGCCGCCAGCACAGAAGTCTGACACCTTACCCCTAGACCGCCAGGTCACCATCATATCTAAAAACAATTACATTGACATCGATATTACTACTCCATTTACGTTGCCACTTTTAAATTTCCTTGAATTATAACTAATTTGTGTATATGCGTATTTATTTTAATTTACACTAGCGCTCCATGGTTTATTTTCATCAGACTATCTTTCTGGCATCAGTAGTTGCTATGTTTTACATTTTTACTAATAAATATTGGAAATGAAGGTTTATATTCACAGTTAGTGGAGTAACACTGATATGAGAAACTAATTAGGGAGCGGTTTTGATATTGGTTTAGTCAGTGTATTGGCTTTATCGGGGTATTTTCATGTGTGTCGTACTATATGAATAAAAAACAAACTTGTTTCTGTGTACCTGAGACCCATGTCATAGATGATTCCAAATTTAAGTGGTATAGTACTCGGAAGCGTTTGTTGAGTGTGATGCTGAGAATGCAGAGCTACCTTTGTAATTTTCAGGGGGGGGGTGGGCAGTTAAGAAACTTGTTTGTAAAGCCTAACTTACACATTCGTTGAAAATATAGATCAGTCTCTACATAACAGGTGAAGTAATTCACACGCAATAGAAATGTATGCTGAACCATGATGTTTTGCAAAGCGTACCAGAAACCGTTGATTAGCTATATGATTTATTTTCTAATTGATAAAAATTATTTTAGATTACTTTACATGGATGTTTCCAGATTACAATTATGTGTTGTGACACATTTCAGCATATCTGTAAACACGTTCTTTCAAGTATTCTCACAACAAAATGCGAGGAAGTTGTCATGTGTCTAGTTAGTTATCTCACGTCTGTGGAAATATTTAGCTGGTTTGGAAACTTAATTGGTTTTCCCAAACAGTTGTTGTGTAGCAGAGAAGATAAAGCGGAAATTATTTAAACTTGAGCCAATTGACCATAGTGGGTGGCGGTGAAATCTCTACTGGAATAGCACTCGTCATCCGACTACATTTCTACTGTTGTGGTGTTTTGTCGAACGTATCAGTCGGACTCACTATTTGCTGGTATCGCGAATATACATTGTTTCTTTTGGGATGTTGCTACGCAGTATATGATGCTTAGGATACACTGTAGGTACAGTAGCCCCATGGTTTCTTTGGTGGTGACTGACAGCTCACAGCTCACAGCTGACTTCTGACAGCCAACATTTAGGTATATAGCTAAATTTTGACTGTCAGAAGTGACAGCTGCTAAACACTTTCGGCGTAGGGATACATAATTTGGTCTGGTAACTTTTCAAAGCTGTCGGTCAGCACCAAAGAAGCCATGGGGCTACTGTAGCATGACTATCTAAAACTGTTTGGTTCAACACGATGTCCACGACTTGTCTTCTTCCAGCTCGTCTATCTTAACGTCCACGACTTGTCTTCTTCCAGCTCGTCTATCTTAACGTCCACGACTTGTCTTCTTCCAGCTCGTCTATCTTAGCGGGTATTCAAACAATAATTTAAAGAAGACGTACTGTTATCCCAATTTCCATCATAGAATAACTTGATGTGCAAAAATAGGCTCAGTCATCTTTCTAATTGCATTGTTAAAATAATAATTATACTCTATTGCAATTAAATAGGGTTTAAAAATTAAATCTGTTACTAGTTTATTATATTTTCGATAACTTTTGTTTATTTTTCTACGGCTCTCTGTTTGCTACTCTATCCTAATCAACTCACGAGACATGAATTTTGTGTAAAAAAAACCCATCCATGGTGCGAGATATACCGACCGAGCGGCCACGACCGTTACTGATAATAGTTTCAATATTTTCAGATAAAGGGTGTGATGTGGTCATCGCCATGAGCCTTGCTGTCGTTAGTCTCAATTTCACAAATTGGAGCTGCTACTTCTTTATTCAAGTAGCCCCTAATTTGTCCTCATGAGGTTGAGTTAAGCCCAGTTCCAAATTCACTGCTTTATAACAAATCTGGCAGAGTCGGGGAACAAAACTGGGACATCTGTATCCAGGAACTCTTGACTACTAGACCACAGAGGTTGGGTCAACTGATATAAAATGTGATAGTAAAGAGTATTCCATGTTTAATGTAAAGGGCGTTGCCTTCTTTGAGGGACACATTTTCACACCGTAATACTGCTTTGAAGAACAAAGGTTCTTAAGTTTAAAAACAACTTAAACGAACCTTAAGTAGCGTTTTGGTAAAATTGTACGTTCGGACCTTGTTTCAGGAGTAATTTATTTATTTCACAAAGGTCATATATATATGATTTTATTTATTAACTAGATCCTAGTATGTACTGTGTCATTTCGAGTAAAACTTAATTGAAAGGAACTATTCTTACATTTTCTTACATTTTCATATATTTATTAATATTTCAAATATGTAAAGATTTAATGCAATAGGTATGCTTCATATACACTTAATGATAACAATAACCTTAACCAAAAACATTTTGGTCCTCTCTGATGAGCTTAACCGCGGTGTTACCTGTCAAGGTGAGCTATTTACCTTTCAGGTAAGATGGCGTGTACATGATGATATAGTTGGCCTCCGTATTGGCATAAAACATCCTTTAAATTAAAACACAACTTCTTAAATAATACGGGATTTGTTACTCATCAACGTGTTAGTAAATAAAATAATGGTGCTTGAAGGGTTTGTTCATAAATGGTTTTTCCCTTTCCCTTAATGTGAATTCGAGTACTTTGCCTCTAAATTCTCACTTCCTCATTCCAGCCCTATTATTGTAAATATATGTACGTCCCGGATGGATATAACGACGTGGCGTGGAAAATAAAAATCACTTGATTTTCAGAATCTAGACCATTGTCCTGAGACTTTTTAGTCATGAAAAAAAAGGAATACATATTTTAATAAATAATTTGAAGTGGATTCCTTCCAATCAAGACTTGTCTGAATACGAAACCCGTTTAGTGCAGTATTTGAAAAGTGCTTATGCAGCCAGTATTTGTGTAAATATTTAATATCGACCAATACTTGCTTCAATGCAACTTTTAGGAAAGTTATAGGCTGTTCAAGCCAATGTTGTATAATTTTTAACATTCTTTTATTGTGTTTTGTAGATTAACATAAGCTATTCTAAAACAATAATCGTGGAGAAATATTATCATTTAAACAAAAACAACTTAATTTTTTTAATGAAATTAATTTAGGTTTTACCTATAAATTATTAAGACTAAAGAAATAATGTATTATTTTTATATGTACAATCAAAATATTAAAGAAGGCTCACAATAATTTTTAGATTTATATCCATAGTTCATTAATTAATTCAGAAGAAACATGTAATTACCATTATTATTGTTATATTATTATTAAGTGTTCTGTCTTATGACAGATCCAATTATTTTGTCAGTGAAATGTAAACCTCCAGTGCACCCTGTCCTCTGCCTCCTCCCTCAGCTCCAAGAATTTTCTTCTTTCCTTCAAATCATCTAGTATTTTAATCCTCCTTCCTAAGCTACTCTTTCCCTCAACCTTTACTTCTATCACGTCGTGTAGAAGACAGTTCCTCCTAGAGACGTGTCCGATCATATTTGCTTTGCACCAAAGAATCACATCCAAAATGGATCTCTTCTCACCCACTACTCTTCTCAGAACTTCATTTGTCACCCTGTTTGTCCACCTGATATACTCAAGTCTTCTACAGCGCCACGTTTCAAAGCTCTCCAAGTATTTATATTCCATCTTCCTAACAGTTCAAGTTTTTGCTCCATACAGTGCGACACCAAATGTATCATTTCATCAGTTTCTTTCTCAGTTTCAAACTCTACTTGCTGGTCAGCAGTAAACTATTTTTGTTGAAAGATTCCTTGGTCATGGTGATCCTCTACCTAATTTATTTAGTGCAGTAGGCATCCTTTGTCAGCAGACTTCTCAGGTTCTTGAAGTTCTCTACGTTTTCAAACTCCTAGTTTTCAATTTTGAATTTCACTTGCCCTTCATTTTTTTGAAATCACCATCACTTTTGACTTCTCAGTGTTAATCTCCATACCATATCTTATTCCTATCTCAACTATATGGTTTATCATTTCCGGCGATTCTTCTTCATTTATGGCCATAAATGCTAGATCATCTGCATATTTTATTGTGTTCATGGCTCGTGCTCCTATTCTGAAATTTCCACATCCATCTAGTGCTTCCATGATCAGCCCCTCGACATATAGTTTTAACAGACTAGGTTAACAACCGCATTCCTGTCTCACTCCTCTTTCTATCTCTACTCCCTTGGTCTCTCTCCTCTTTCTATCTCTACTCCCTTGGTCTCACTCCTCTTTCTATCTCTACTCCCTTGGTCTCTCCATCATTTATCCTAACCTTTATTCACAGTCACAGGTACAGGTTTGCAATCAACCTCCTGTCCCTCAAGTTTATGCCGATCTTCTTGAGTATTTCCATCAGTTTCTTCCATGTCACTCTATCAAACGCCTTATGCCAGTCAATGAAACCAATGTAAATTTATTCCTTGACTTCCAGCACTCTTTATGAAATTATTAGCAGTATACCGATGGCATCTTGGGCTCATTTTCCTTTTCTGAATACAAATTGATCTTCTTCCACCACATTCTCTATTTTCAGTCCCATTCGCCTGTTGAATATTCTTGCCACGATCTTCCCCACATGAGAGATGAGGTCTATAGTACTATGTTCACTGAATTTATTGGCTTGCTTCTTCTTCAGAGCCACCATGGCTACGTGTATAAAGTCCTTGAGCCACTCTCCTGTTACTTAGATCCTATTTATAAGTTTTGTCAGAGCCATTAATCCTTTGTTTCCCAGTTCCTTCAGAAGGGCAGCTGGTATGTCATAATATCCAGCAGTTTTCCTTCTCCGCATGTCCTTTATGGCTCTACTTATCATATGTAAATTCACTTAACTGTTATTCTATTGAATTTTTCATTATGTCACTCTTGCTTCTTAAATTTTCTAAGTCCCATCTTAGTCTTCTCTTGCTCATGTTACTAAGCTTTTTCAATCCTATTTCAATGTATGCCAACAGAATGTTATGGTCCGAATCAATGTTGTCACCTGGAAATGTCTTCAGATCCTTCATCCCATTCCTGAATCGCTACTTGACCACGATGTAGTCTAGTTGGTACCTGATACTGTGTCTTGTGCTCTCCTATGTATATAGTTTTGTATTCCCTTGTTTGAACTAGGGGTTTGTACCCGCCAAGTAATTCCCCTGGCATAATTTGATGAGCATCTGCCCTAGGTTGTTTCTCTTCCCCAGTCCATGTGGCCCTATGATCTTATGCTCCCATCCTTCTTCGACTAAACTGTTCCAATTACCCATGATGGTTTTGTTCACTTTCCCTCTTGTTTCATGTTGAACAATATATTCGATTTATCGTATATTTCTTCAACCTCAACATCATCGTGGTTGGTTGTTGGCATACATACTTGTACTATAAAAATATCTACTGGTTCAGCGTTTAATTTCACAAACATTAATCTCTCACTATGACACGTTACTTTAGTTACACTTTCCACCACTTCATTTTTCGTCGTTATTGCCATTCCTTTCTTTTCACTATTTTCACCTAATTAGAACATTGTGTAATTTCCAGAAAATCTTTCACCTTTATTATTCCACCAGACTGAGAAATGAATGAGAACGTACATGGGACAGTAACGGCCGAAAATGTCTGATGTTATACCTTGAAGTTGTAATATGTTATGAGTCCAACGGGAACATTTTTTGTTTTTTATGCCAAATACGACTTTATGCTTTGTAAATACCTATAGTTATCAAAGTAAACTCCCACACAGTTCTTGTCAATAGATATGTTGACCCAAGGCACCCCAGGTTTAGTGTGTGTATCAGTGTTGATGACGAAGGTGGTAGGGCACGCTATTCTCGTAGGTGGTTGATCAGCAGAGGAAATTCCTAAACGTACAAAATGGAAGCACGATATTATTGTCAGCACATGTCTTATGGTTTGTGCGCGTCCATCTTCAACCAACCAGTATAAAAGTCCCCAAACATCGCGTCCGAACATAAATTCCATACAGAGCTCCGTTTCATGCATGTGATTGTACCCAACTTAAAGGTTTTCAAAGACGAACATACCCTCTCGTGCAGATCTATGATTAGCATACACTGGTGTTTTTATATAAACATTTTCTTTGTCGTCATTGATGTAGTTCTGGAAATCCACAGTGACATAAATGCCTTAAACGATGGGAAAAGGGATGGGACAGAGCTTATATTAACTCCCAAAACAAGCCACAAAGTTTTTGTCCTGGTCGATGTTAAGAGTGATGATAAATTCACAGTACGGTTCCGATGACTGTCGGGGTGAAGCTCACTTCGATGCTCAGAGATACATGCCACGTCAATCTCCAATGCGAGGTTATGTCGGTGTACATATCAGGTGTGAGGTCTAAAGATGGCTTCCCTAAGGATAGGTTTTCCGTGTGATGTCACTATTCTAGTTCATGAAATTAATACCAGTTCTATTTATCAGGGATGCGATGAGTGATGTGTACTTAGCAACGGCTGAGTGTATATTTATCACATACACAAAGAAATACACTCGTAAAATATCTAGATACATAAAAAAATAGAGGTGTGACTCGGCTGCTGTCCAGCAAATAACCGAAAGTTCGGGGGAAAGCTCGCCGAGACGTCCAAACTACTACTGGCCCGATCACGAACATCCTTTGATGTGATAGGAAAAAAACAACCTGTGGATTGGGACCAAATAGAACAACAAAAACACTTTGTTACAGATAAATGTTCGGAAAAACGTCCGCATTGTTCGCGAACATGTTCCGTTCTTGTCTGGACACGGCTTCATATGAAATGAATGGACCTTCGTGACGTCATTTCAGTCCATTCCTAGGAAAGATGTATATCCTGCCAATTGCTAGGTAAATTACTAGACATATGTAGTGTATTAAGTAATAAGCGTTATTTTAAACAAACTAGTGCTTCTATCTTCCAATAAATGATAATCCTTGTGAATTTGTAATTGTGTATAGCTTTGATTGCCCTTGCTTGAAAGAAAGCTTTGGGTTTCTCGCCTTGTTTCTATTTTCAATAATATTGTTTGAGATTTTAGGCTTTGTTTTGTGTATATATATATATATATATATATATTACATATGTTTAGAAATATAGCGATTCTTCACTTGAGAGAATAGACCCCATAGTTTTCTCGTTCTCTTGAGTTGAGCTCCTAGAAGTGGAAATAAAACACAATTTACCAAATGTTTAGAGAATGTTGTGAAAATATAAGATCTTGTTAAAGAAGACGTGAGTGATGAACCTGATATAATCCCGATATTTGAGGAGCAGTTTTGTAAAAGCTTATAGAAAACAATCTTTTCACACACTTGCTGTCGCAATAAAACAAAATAACACAAAGTCAAAATATCGCGCCTATGATGGAGCTAATCTTCACATTTTGGAGCAATAGCGTATTATTTTAATAAAGAAACGTATTGTGGAAAATTTATGTCGAGTGATTGACTTTTTATTACCCACTTACGACCAACCTTGCGTAAATATCACATTGTTCAAGGCATGGATAAAAGTTTCGTATGCTACTAAAGCTTAATATTTTGTAAGTTATATTTTAAAACATATTTGCACATTAAATCTATAGGCTAATAGAGGGTGCTAAATATTCTATAATATACGAATACTTTTTTAATCCTTGGAATATAATGGTTTCAGTGGTTAATACTAGAAATGAGACTCAAAACTAATTAAATTCGCATCGGTGGCCAGGCGGTATGAAAAGCAAGCAAGCTCTTTTAGTCTGATCAGGCGGTGACGACGAGGTCCGGGCTGTAATCCAGGCTTGGATGTACTGTGAGAGGCTTTACTTAAATGGTTTCCCACTCTTTCTCCACAAACGCAGATAAACCTATTCTAAATGTTACCCTCCTTATTCCCGCCCCGTTAGCATTATTTATTAAAAACAGTTGAACAGTGACTATCCTAACTACCGACTAATCAAATCGCCCCAACCAAGACGTAATCCCACGTGGTAGTTAGTCCTATACTACTATAAAATCTATTGCTACATTTATTAATTTGTAATGTTTTATCGCTTTAAAAATAATTTTTTATAATAGATATTTTAATCCTGTTTTTTTTTGTATGTAAAAATGATTTTTTCCCTTACTATAAGAATTTTCTATTATCTGAAACAGTCGGTGACCTGGCGGTCTAGGGGTAAGGTGTCAGACTTCTATGCTGGCGGCCGGGGTTCAATCCTCGGTCCCGGCACAGATTTATCTGATTACCAAACCCTTCCTTCACCTCTGACAAGACATCTTGTGAATGTGGGGAATTCCAGGTCTCCACCGTGGTTCGGATTCCACGTTAAACTGTAGGTCCTCCATTTCATCTCACAATCACCCTACCATTACACATTAGCGTGAGTGCGTATAACCCGAACGGGTAGTAAGACGCTGTGCTAATAATAATAATAATTTAAATTAATTGAAATGTTGTTCCTTCCATATGGACAGTTCCGTGATAACAATCACTAGCCTGTGTGTGTATTCGTATTATTTATACCAAAACTTGCATTGGGATCTGCAGCTGTACACAGGCCAGTTAAGACAAATGATTGTCGTGAGATAGCACCACTGTCGGTTTTGTCCGCAGGGGCCACACGAACTACTTTTCTCGCTGCGCTAGAGCCTATTTCCATGAGTGTATTTAGCAGCGCTGCTCTCGCGCTGACAATATTAAACCCATGTTTCCTTTTAAGATTTCGGTAATAAAATCACAGTTTTGGCAGTTTTGGACCCCCCCTCCCCCCTCCATCCCTTAAACAGGAATAAAGATGAGTTTATGAATTATATAAATTACTGGTAGTTATTAACTAGACTTGTAAACTAATGGTTTGAAATAATTCACAATAACTCACAATAATTCGCAATAAACATTGCTGTACATTAAATCTAAATTTCTTGTATTAAACTGGTAAAAAATTAAAAATGTATAGTATTATGATATATTTTTTAATCTACTCGTGATTCACCCTTCTCCATTATTTCATGTCTCTCTCTGTATTACGTAAGCTTTGTTCGGACCTCCCCTCCCCCATAAGTTATTTACGTAATACTCGAATTTGGAATAAACATTCTGCACGATGATTTCAACGATCTTTTTTTTATTGCTTATAGCTGTGTTCAGATTATGGCTAAGACTTATAAACCCACTTAAGATTATAATAAAGAGGTGAAAGGTTGGATAAACATAAGAATTCCTAGAAAAAATAATAAAAAATTATAAAAACTAATCTAAAGTTAATAATGATTATATTTAAATAATGAAAAACACGTTAACAAAAGATACAACAAGCATGAGATAAGTGAGATAAAAAATTAATAAATTGATAGATTAAAATCAATCAATGGTATGACAATAGATACTAAGTCAATTGGTGACCATGAGTCAACATAAACACATACACAACATATTAAAATAATTTATATCAGCATCGAAAACTTATACGAGTACACACAGTTACAATCCATATAATGGAGATTGTTGTTAAATGGAATCAAACTTTGAGAGAATAGTGTCTTTTTAAGTTGCACACATATTATGATAAAAGTTTTAGACCGAAAAGCAATGATAAATGAGAATCCAAGTCTTAATATTGTTCAGTCCCATACTCCTTGGGTTAGGTTATCAGCGTTTAAAAACCCGATTAAATTCCGGCCGACATGTTTCGGTATAAAATACCATATTCATGGCCCTGCAAAATGAAATGAAATTAATTAAAGACTATTCGAAAAACTTTTAAGTGAAAACTAGATAACAAACGTGAAAAAGGGGGAATATAAAGGTAAACAAACAAACTTACCAAAGTAATCGTGCGGACACAAGTTAATGTTGCGACATCGATGTTGAGACTAAATTAGTGAGAGGTTACAGACAAGAATGAGGGAACATAAACAAAAGCTATCGAAATGTTGTCATGGTCAACGAGAGTGCACGTGACATCGGTGCAACCTGGTGGTGGGGGAAGGCTTATAACGATGAAAGTGAAAAGAAAAAAATATAAATAAACAAGGATGGAGAGATAGATAGAAGGGGAAAAAGAAAGAGGGAAAGGTAAACACCGGCTCGGTCGGGTCATTACCTACGCTGGAAAAGGTAGAGCAGGAAAAACAAGGGTTAAACGATTTTAACATTTTTAGGTAGATGATTTAATGAATTCACTAGAACTTGATTTGATTGTTGCAATTGTTCATTGATGACTTGATTTATTTTGAAATATAGCTGCTTGTATGAAGAAATTTTCGGCGGTGTTTAATTTGGTGCCCTTGTGAGAGATGTGGAGGGGTACCATACATTGTTCTATTGGTTTGGGTTGATGGCTGGCATTTTTAAGATGGTCAGCAAATTTAGATTTGGTCCTATTGTGTATAAAATCTGAAATTAGTTCTGTATAACGTACTTTGAAGTTTTGTCCTATCTTACCAATGTAAAAGCTATCGCGTTCACACGTAAGTTTATAAATTCCATTTTTTATTATATTTATCATTTTTATTTAAGTTGCTATTACAGAGATTTTTCTTTGATGTATTGTTGGCGAAAAAAGCGATGCTGAGATTTTGATTTTTGATAATGTTAGTAATGCGGTGGGTTTCGGGAGCGATGTAATTTAATTTTACCCATTTATCCTTTTCTTGAGAACGTTTATGGTTAGTATAGGTGAGGGTGGTTGAGAAATTATGTGATTTGATTATTTTCTTTTGCTTGTTTATGATTTTGTATATGAGAGAATGAGAATATCCGTTATTGGTGGCTATTAATTTATTGGTGTTAAGCTCAGTTCTATAGTTGGATTTATTGAGTGGGATATTTAATAACCGGTGAACAAGACTATTAAAGGCAGCGAGTTTGTGAGAGATGGAATGATTAGAATCTTTTGGGATGATGGCATCAGTGTGGGTAGGTTTCCTGTATATTTTGTAGGCTAGTTGGTTCTTAGAATTTTTAGAGATATTGAGGTCAAGCTAGTTGACACTGCCATTGTTTTCATTCTCAATCGTGAAAGATAGATTGGGGGGAATATTGTTGATACATGTGGAAATATCAGAGAGAATAAGGTTGTTATCGTATAAAATTAGGATATCATCAACATATCTACAATAGAACATGATGTTTAATAAATTATTCAGATTATTAAAGATGATAGGGTCATATTTCTGTAAAAATATTTCAGACATGATACATGAGATAGGGGAACCCATTGCAAGTCCATCGTTTTGAGAATAGAATTTATTATTAAATTGAAAGTAGTTTTGATCGGTGATTGTTTGAACAAGACTGGAAAGTTGGTCAATGTAGTCCTTATTAAAATCCAAACAAGTTAGAGAGTATTTGATAACGTTGACGGTTTCGGATACAGGAACGTTGGTGTAGAGATTTGAAATATCCAGTGACATAAATTTGGTGTTTTTAGTGATATGAATAGTTTTGAGTTTTTTGGTTAAATGAATGTAACCTTCGATAGTGAATTTGTTTGGGAGTTTGAGATTGTCAGATAGTACTTTTGCTATTTTATTAGCAAGTTTGTATGCTGGGGCAATTTTGGTAGTTAGCCAAAGGAAATTTCTGTAATAGCAACTTAAATAAAAATGATAAATATAATAAAAAATGGAATTTATAAACTTACGTGTGAACGCGATAGCTTTTACATTGGTAAGATAGGACAAAACTTCAAAGTACGTTATACAGAACTAATTTCAGATTTTATACACAATAGGACCAAATCTAAATTTGCTGACCATCTTAAAAATGCCAGCCATCAACCCAAACCAATAGAACAATGTATGGTACCCCTCCACATCTCTCACAAGGGCACCAAATTAAACACCGCCGAAAATTTCTTCATACAAGCAGCTATATTTCAAAATAAATCTGTCATCAATGAACAATTGCAACAATCAAATCAAGTTCTAGTGAATTCATTAAATCATCT
>CABFOW010001189.1:0-20007 GCA_902141385.1 Timema californicum | reverse complement strand
ACCACCACCACCACCAATCCAATAAACAATACTGCCGAACTGATGAATTTGAGTGTGCTTTTTCTTAAATGTTTTCCCACTCTCTCTACACGCAAATGGTGTACATGGGTATACTGCCTATTTATTTGTATAAAATAGGTGGGAGGGATGAGACTGGCTAAAGTTACTTCCTGCTTTGATACACACCAACTCCCAGGACAAAATATAAGTGTATTTAAGATATTTCTAATATCGCTAACCCCTGATCGCAAGGAACTTGAGAACTGGCAACCCTGTCTTAAACTACTATTAACGTTCCCTCCAATGCGTATCAAGGTATACCAAAGGTGACCGACCACCCATCCCGTATTTAATTTTACTTTGAGAGTTTCAACCCCAACGCGTATGTGTTCCGTAAATGTCCCATATTTTAGAAATTGCATGGTGTGAAACATAGGTATTTTACAATATTAATTATTATTTTTAGCACCTCGTCTTACTACCCGTTCGGGTTATACGCACTTACGCTAATGTGTAATGGTAGGGTGATTGTGAGATGAAATGGAGGACCTACAGTTTAACGTGGAATCCGAACCACGGTGGAGGCCTGGCATTCCCCACATTCACAAGATGTCTTGTCAGAGGTGAAGGAAGGGTTTGGTAATCAGATAAATCTGTGCCGGGACCGAGGATTGAACCCCGGCCGCTAGCACAGAAGTTACCCCTAGACCACCAGGTCACCAAATGCTAGAAAAGAATGAAAGTTTAAGAGCAGTGTTTTTTAGGCGTACTAAGATTTAAAATGAAACACGGACCCCGGCTCATATCACGTGCCGTATTATATACCCGCAATACCAGCCGGGACGTATGTTCACTGCTTACACCAGTTTTTTTTTCTACACTACTTTTCTCGCTGGTGAGCTAGCACGATAGTTTATAGGTTACTGCGGTTGTTTGAAAAAATAAGAAGTACAAAAAAAGAAGTCCTGTCTCGATGAAACTTCTTCACTTTACTGGAAACGACCAAATGGACAGACAAACATTCTATATTTGACATCCTTCCATACCACTAAATCAGTAATGACGCAGTTTAATACTTCAGGCTCACAATACGTGTAGTAACCAAAACAATGGTTTCCCAAACAAAATTGTTAGTATCAAATTTTAGATTTCTTTGTTTCTTGGATCTTGTTCTTTATCTAAATCACAATACTAGATTAAATTTACACAAATAGAAAATTCTTAAAATGTATATATATATATATACCATTTCAATAAACATACTCTGTCCTTTAATGGGAGAATTAATATATTTGTCGGAATATAATATATATATATATATGTAATATCAAATCACAAATGTTGAACGTTACATTGTAAGATTTATTTGTTAAAGAATCACAATTTGCCTTTTAATGTGAATACAATAGAGCCAACACAAAATATATTTTCTCTCTCGATTTTAACATTAAAATGTATTTTCTAATTACTCTTTGGATCGCAGATGTTTTGGCGATCAAATAAGACAGAAAAAAAAAATTAATTCTATATTCATCGTTTGTTAATATTTCCAAAACCCTAGTCGCCAAGGAAACTTAAAAAGAAGATTTATACATTAAAAGTTAATATATTTGAATTGTTACAAATTCAAAACGAAAACGCAACCACACTAACAGTCATTTTTTTCAACACTGCCTCACTCGCTCATGAGATCGCATGATGGTATATAGCTTATCATTTATTCTTAAAGATTAGGAGTTCAACAGAAGTAGTCAAATCTCGATCCGAGGAGTACTTTTTGAATTTGGAAACAAAGAAATGGAATTAAATTGAACGTACGGACAAATTTACAGTTTTATTATAATATATATTATTTTGCAGATATTGATAATATATATCAAAGGCGTCAATTTCATATCACATTACTTGATATACTGATATATTGAAACGGTTGTAAGGAGTTTTGTAAATATTATACTATTCTTCCTCACAGAATCTTATGTAGCTTAGTGCTTGCTTGTTAGATTCCTGAACGTAGGCCGGTGTTCGAATGCTTGCTGAGGCTGCTACGATATCAGGTATTCTCAATACTCTCTTTAGATAGATTTTCTTAATATTCACACTCCTCATTCTCCGTACTTACATTATAGAGGAAGAATTACCTTCAGTCCAAATGAGCGAAAAACATGTTGGCAATAATAAAACAAATGCTAACTCAAGGAAAACAGAATAAGGAAAATTATTATTATTATTATTATTATTATTATTAGCACCGCGTCTTACTACCCGTTCTGGTTATACGCACTTACGCTAATGTGTAATGGTAGGGTGATTGTGAGATGAAATGGAGGACCTACAGTTTAACGTGGAATCCGAACCACGGTGGAGGCCTGGCATTCCTCACATTCACAAGATGTCTTGTCAGAGGTGAAGGAAGGGTTTGGTAATCAGATAAATCTTTGCCGGGACCGAGGATTGCATCCCGGACCCCCAGCACAGAAGTCTGACACCTTACCCCTAGACCACCAGATCATCTTAGATCCCAGAGATCTTGGTTCTTATCTAGAAACATATTAAAATAACTATAATGCATGTTCGACATTTCCGTATCCATAGCCAAGCAATTCAATCGTTACCCGCTTCGGTGGCGTAGTTAAATAGCTAACGCGTTAGTTTCGTGTTGAGCAAGACTTTCAAGGGCGGGGAGATTTAGGTTTGAATCTCACTCGGGTGAATCGGGATTGGTTTTTCCTAAATGGTTTCCCACTCTCCCTCCACGCAAATTTGGGTTCACTTCCTCTATATTCAGCCTTTATATTCCCTAGACCATTAACGTAATTAGTACTTTAGCGTGGCAAAATATGATGAATATAATGAGAAAATGTAAACAGTTTTTTATTCGAAAATACAAAAGTTATTACACTTGAAAAAACCGTCATATATTTCTGCCGCACACCGTATTGGCTATTTGTTTCTTAAATCTGCGATCTCTTGCAATTATAATAATTGTAGGGTGACCTGGCGGTCTAGGGGTAAGGTGTCAGACTTCTGTGCTGGCGGCCGGGGTTCAATCCTCGGTCCCGGCACAGATTTATCTGATTACCAAACCCTTCCTTCACCTCTGACAAGACATCTTGTGAATGTGGGGAATGCCAATTCTCCCCCGTGGTTCGGATCCCACGTTAAACTGTAGGTCCTCCATTTCATCTCACAATCACCCTACCATTACACACTAGCGTAAGTGCGTATAACCCGAACGGGTAGTAAGACGCGGTGCTAATAATAATAATAATAATAATAATAATAATAATAATAATAATAATAATAATAATAATAATATAATTGTACAAGTGTCAGCATTAAGCCAATTACCGATTCGAAGGTGGTCGTGATATTAATAAACCACACGTTTGTAGCCGACGATTTCCGCACGTCCATCACAGACTCTGCCTTAAAATATGAGTGAAGAATGACCCTGGGCACGAGACGACTCCTGGATAACTCAGTGGTAGAACATTGGCGTACTAAGCCAAAAGTCCTGGGCTCGATTCCCGTGTTCAGGTGTAATTTTTCAATTATCAGAATATTAGATCTATATCTCACTAAAACCATTATAATAGCTTTTGCTATTTGTTTCTCAATAGTGATATAAATGTTGGAGTTAAAACAGCAACTACAACCAAAACGTCGGTCATTGATACAATTCTCTTATTTTAAAATTAAGTTGGATTAAATCTTGACATTTTTTATTTCAAGTATCAAATATTTTATTTATTAATTCATGAATAAAATCCCTCAATCTCAGTATATCAGTATATCAAGTAATGTGATATGCAATTGACACGTTTGATATATATTATCAATGTCTGCAAAATAATATATATTATAATAAAACTGTAAATTTGTCCGTACGTTCAATTTAATTCCATTTCTTTGTTTCCAAATTCAAAAAGTACTCATCGGATCGAGATGGGACAACTTCTGTTGAACTCCTAATCTTTAAGAATAAAGGTTAAGTTATATTATTATTATTACTATCACCACGTCTTACTACCCGTAATTTAAATAAATTATTAAAATTTTGTATTTTGTGTCAACTTAAAGTGAAAAAAAAAAAACGCATGGATTGTCACGTGGACAAATTGTCAGGTTTATCTAATTTGCTTTGCCGAAGAAGGCGAGATAGAGGTTTGAATCCCAGCTTGGGGTTATATGGTTTGTTTTTTCCTTAAATAGCTTCTCACTCTCAATCTATACAAATTCGAGGGTATTTTATCTCAATTTTGCGTCCCGCATCTCTACCCCAATATTATAAATATGGCATCTGTTTTATAGAAGATACAGCGGAAATTGTTGAAGACGTGGCAGACAGATAGCCTAACCCATTGATCGAAGATGAAAGAGAAAACGAAGAAAAGGAAAAGCTCATACCTAACCGTAGTAAGGCGTCACGAAAACAAATAATGTGAAAAAAAAACACTCTAACCAAAATCATAATCTTTCTCAGTAAAGTGATAAATCACATTTAAATTTGAAGTAACCATTTTTAGGGATAAATCATCTCAAAGTTCTAATGTTCCCTACTTTTCTCTCGTCTATAGGAAAAGTCTTCTAAGTTACATCTAATGTCTCAATGTGCATACCATCAATATTCATTATCCGATTCACCCCGTGCCAAACTTTGTACGGTCAACTTGGTGGAACAACAATCTTAAGATTTCACCGAGAACACCTGCGGTAAAGCCTCGAACGGTGACCCTTTGACAATTTTAAATAGTGGACATTAAGTTAATTTACATGTGGAAAATTTGGACAATAAATAGGTTTGTATAAGTACGCTTGAGTACCAGTGTTCTTTATTATTATTATTATTATTAGCACCGCGTCTTACTACCTGTTCGGGTTATACGCACTCACGCTAAAGTGTAATGGTAGGGTGATTGCGAGGTGAAATGGAGGACCTACAGTTTAACGTGGAATCCGAACCATGGTGGAGGCCTGGCATTGAAGGGTTTGGTAATCAGATAAATCTGTGCCGGGACCGAGGATTGAACCCCGGACCCCTAGCACAGAAGTCCGACACCTTACTCCTAGACCACCAGGTCACCGTTCTTTATTATATTGACAAAAAAAAATCAAGTATAAGGAAATATGGTGTGAAGAGTAGCTGTTAAAAAATTGACACCAGCATTCGTTTGTGGTGTTAATGAAGAATCCCTAGGAAACGAATGTTTTTTTAGCTAGGGATTTGATAAAGGAATGTTCTAATACTAGGAAAGCTGGGAAGTCGTGTTTTGATTATTTTTAAATATAGGCTGATATACAGAAATCGCACGTTAACTAGTTCTAATAAATAAATGGTAGGACACAATCATACAAACTTTATCATATTGTGTATTATGGCTTCTGAGATAATTTTGATATTCAAGTTTGAGTAAACTTCCCTTGACTATGTTCTCCTCATTAAAACAAACACATTTTGTTAATCATGATAACCAAGCTCTATATATAATTTTAAACTAAATTGTTCAAATAAAGTTAACAAAGTCTAAATTTTCAAAAATAAATCATCTATAAACTACCCTAACATTTTTTGTTATTTGTAAAAATAAAAATGTATTCTTATTTATCATAAAAAACTATTCCCAAATTACCATTTTGAATTCAATCTTCAAAGCCAATTTTCAACTAAATCAAATTTTATATAAATTTTCGTAAGTAAACTATCCTTACATTTTATTTATTTTAGACAAATAAAGATATATTATAATATCAATAATAATTTAAATTGGTCACTCGATGCAAATATTGAACCAAACCATTAGAGCTATTTTTTAATCAAATTTAACCAAAATCAGTGATTAGTTAACAAAATTTTAATATTAGATGATTTTTTTTTTTATGAAAAACAAATTCCTACTATTTATAATACAAGCAACTTAACTTGTATCCATTTTGAATCAAATCGCTGAGTGCAATTTTTTTAAATTATTAAATTTTTAAAATAAGTCATCAGTGAACTTGGCCAAATTCACCCCTCAAAAATATATGTATTTATTTTTCATGCTCATGTCAAACACTTTCCAAATATAAATTTTAAGCCAAACCGTTATAGCCATTTTCAAAATAATTCAAATTTTCAAAAATTACTCATGAGTAAACGATCCTTTGTTTTATTTTTACCAAAAAACAAATAAACAAAGTTATTTATCATGTCAATCACTCCCAATATACTCATTTGGAACCAAATCGTTTTGGCTATTTTTTTAAATATTTGCAGTTTTGGAAAAACAGTCATCAGTAAACTACCCTTTAACGAGTTCTTACCCCCCTCCCCCCTAAATACGGTGTTATTGCCATGTCAAACTTTCCAAAGATACCCATTTGGAAGCAAATCGTTAGGGCCATTTGTAAAATATTTCAAGCTTTTGATAAATCAGTCATCAATAAATTACCAATAAATGAGTTTCTACCCCAAATAAATTATACAGTGTTATTTGTTATACCACAAAATTTCCAGATATACATTTCGAACAAAATATACAAAGCTATTTTTGAAATATTTGTAATTTAAAAAAAAACACTCATCAACAAACTACCCTTAATTTGAGGGCTAGTTTCTTAATCAAATTAAAGTCCTGAGGTATCGCCCTGCAAAAATCTAAACAATAAGTTTGAACAAAATCTATTTAACCGCTTAGAATCCGTGGACAGGGACAGACAGACAGACATGGGGTACAGACAAGATTGTAAAATCCACTTTTATCTATTCATGTTCACAAATAACCTAACGATTTGCCATAATCTTGAGATCAATTTTTTTTTCACGATCACAATACTTTCTCTTGATATGCATGAGAAAGTAAAAATATTGCCAAACCTTTCCTTCTACCTCTGACAAGACTTGTATTAATCACAACTTGTGAATGTGTGGAATGCCAGATCTCCACCGTGGTTCGGATCCAACGTTAAACTGTAGGTCCTCCATTTCATCTCACAATCACCCTACCATTGCACATTAGCGTAAGTGCGTATAGCCCGAACGGGTAGTAAGACGTGGTGCTAATAATAGTAATAATAATAATAAAAATAAAGTAAATATAATTAATATACCCTATGTGTATTACAAGCATATATAAATCAAATTTAACAGGCGGGTTATAAATAATAATAATAATGGATTTCCCTGTACTTGGAAAACCGGGAAATAACAGGGAATTTTGCCGAATCTAGTAAAAATACTTAAATATGTGCTAATTTGGAACATTTAAATGACATCTTAAAATAGAGGTATTTGTCTAGACGCTGTATTGAACTGGAGAACTAAGCACGCTGATTTAAACATGTCTTATTACCCCAGAAATAAGGGTTGTTGAGCAACAGAAGACATATTTTTCCACCAATCTTAAATCATCCTGTTTTAAACGTAATTTAAATGAATTTACACTTTGTTTGAAGAAAAATGACATCTTATTACGCTTTCCTTCAGTCTAAGCTGCCTGAAAAAATGGGAATTCCTTCCGTAAAACCTGTAAAACATGGGTAATATGGTAATAAAAAGGTAGTGGCATTTCTGCACTATTACTAATTTATTAATAATAATAATAATATTTAGCACCGCGTCTTACTACCCGTTCGAGCTATATGCTTTATGTACTCATTACTCTAATGTATTATGGACTTGGGAAGGTTGAATTAGAGGAAGTGAACCCGCATTTGCGTGGAGGGAGAGTGGAAAACCATTTAGGAAAAACCACTCATAGTTCACCCGACCGAGATTCGAACCTCGATCTCCCCGTCCTCAGCAGTCGAGCTTCAACACGTATAAATTTATTGTTTTTCAGCTAAAATGTGAAAACAAACACTAGATATAGCCATTTAAAAAAAAAAAAAATTTTTAGTCAAGTAGTAAAAATTAATTCTTGAAATTTAATGCTACACAACTTAGTTTATTCCTATGGTATCGAATAATTTATTTGTTCTAACACATTATGAACTATTCGAAAACATTGAAAGTGCATGTATCGTAAACAAATAAACCAGGGAAATTTTCTAATAAGTTGACCTAAGCATCTACAATATACGTAATATGTGTTGGTGTATCTGTGTAGGTTGAAGAGTAATATGTGGCGTTTTTTAATTTAATAAAAATAATAAAATGGACGTGGTCATCCCTGTGTCTTTTCAATTACAATGGTGCATTCAGATAATTTGATATTATGATCGAAACCAAGAATTAGTAAAACATGAATCGAGCGATCATTTATCACTAATTGGGTATTTCCACAGTTATTATTATTATTAGCACCACGTCTTACTACCCGTTCGGGTTATACGCACTTACGCTAATGTGTAATGGTGGGGTGATTGTGATATGAAATGGAGGACCTACAGCTTAACGTGGAATCCGAACCACGGTGGAGGCCTGGCATTCCCCACATTCACAAGATGTCTTGCCAGAGGTGAAGGAAGGGTTTGGTAATCAGATAAATCTTTGCCGGGACCGAGGATTGAACCCCGGCCGCCAGCATATATTTCCACAGTTAATTTTCTTCAATACAAACACTGTAAAGTAAAAAAGTTGGTTGATACAGCTTTAGTAGTATTTTGATAGTAATAAAGTTTTATCAAATACAAACATAGGCCTATATTTTTTCAGCCAACAATGATAACTTTTTACCATATTATTAGTGTCATTTTATGAGAATTTATAATTTAACTATCAAAATTAATGACAGTGAAGCTCATATAATTTGATCTAGAAGCTTTTCTATCTATCAGCTAAGGTTACGCCTACTGAAATGCTACCAATTTATTTTTAGCACAGTATCTTGCAATTTGTTTAAATGTTATCAATGTTGAACTAAAAAAAAAAAATTTGTTTGTATTTTGTCAAAGTTCCTTCTTAACATGGTGTTAGCCCAAAAGCGAGCTTTACCGACCGAGCGGCCGCCGCCTTTAGCAATGATAGTTCCAACATTTGCGGACAGAAGATATCATTTAGTCAGCCCAACAACACCTCTGGTCGTTATCCTGAGTTTTCTAAACAGGAGAGGCCACCCCTTTACTCCTCTCTTTCTCCGAGTAAAAGCGAACACTTTTTTTTCCTAAATCATACCTTCTCCATTATTGTAGTGAAAATTGAATATCCTTAAGGAATAATAAGATTATTATTATTATTATTATTATTATTAGCACCGCGTCTTACTACCCGTTAGGGTTATACGCACTTACACTAATATGTAATGGCAGGGTGATTGTGAGATGAAATGGAGGACCTACAGTTTAACGTGGAATCCGAACCACGGTGGAGGCCTGGCATTCCCCACATTCACAAGATGTCTTGCCAGAGGTGAAGGAAGGGTTTGGTAATCAGATAAATCTGTGCCGGGACCGAGGATTGAACCCCGGCCGCCAGCACAGAAGTCTGAAACCTTACTCCTAGACCGCCAGGTCACCGAATAATAAGAACGGACGCAATTAAATCTGACTTTGAATATTATTATTATTATTATTATTATTATTTGGAATTTATCCGTTAATTTATTTCCTTTGTATTTTATTAACCTATTTTATGTCCCTGTGTGAGTATATCATTTAGTCGTACAATACATTGCATAAAGATTATTATTTAAAAAGTGTTATCGAATTTAGGGTGTGTGTGTGTATGGGATTTATCAATAAATAAATTTTTGCTTTACTGTACACTTGCACCGATGATAGTTCATCAGACTCTCAATAGACTGAGAGGCCAGAATTCACACCTCGGTCGTGTTCAATGAAAATGGTTTGTCTGTACGCTGTGAAGGGGGATGATGGGGGGGTCTTGATTTGGTGCGTGTGTGTGTGTATGTCTCTTTATAATAGGGGGAAAGAAAGGTGGATATGCGTTGCACTCATGTGGCGGAGCAATAATGACGGTGGTTTCCGATGTTGAACTTGATCCTGCTGGTGGACTACCCGATCTCTTAAAGCCAGCTTTCCTCCTTGTACTCTCCTTACTCGTTCTTAAGATACCCTTTTACTGAATACACCCCCTCCCCCTTTCGGTTTCTTCTCGCGTGTTCGGAATTGGGCTGGTCCGTATTCAATTCCTGAATGTCTCGTGGAGCTTGGAATATGGAGCCGGTCATTTATCTCCAAATTCTACGTCAACATATCAGAGTAGAAAAGGGATGTTGTGGATCAGTGGATCATCCACCCCATGGTTTCCCACCACTTTCAACTACATTGAACCCTCCTTAACAAGATTAAGGGGAAAACAGGAGGTCCAAATATAACAAAAATAACAACGGGGCAAAAAATGGTAATAGGCGCGAGTGCTTGGAGTTCTTTTCTTTGATTGTCTGTGGACAAACATTCAAAACTCAGACCCCGCAACTCTCACCCGTTGCGGAGTTTAATAAGAGAACGGTCTATCTCCAGAGATAGTTAAAAGAACGAAGAATTAATCTTTAAAAAATGGTATACCAGAATAAAGACTCAATCAATAACACATATAAAATAAAATACCTAGGATATGGTGGATTAAAGTTATGAATATTAATAGGAAAATGTTTTCAAGTTGGTATTTATTTAACAGGAAATTAATACTTTAAAAAAATATATAATTAATATAATGTGACAAAATTGACATTTACGAAATATTTGAGACATCATTAGTGTATGAAAGCAATATATATATATATATATATGTATATATTTAGGGAAAAACTGCATGGTTTATATTATTAAATAAATTTTAATCTATTAGTAAGATCGCCATTATCATAAATTAACCCACTACAGTAAAATGGCATTGATCACTTAACAAACAATATCAAGAATATTAGTTACGAGTTCATGTGTTTCAAGAAAAAAATAGATCATCAAATAAGTTATCCTTAGTTGAATAGTTATAAAAAGTATTTCTCCTAAACATTTAGAATATAGACCTATACAACAATTTAACTAGCCACATAATATTTATTCTGGATTCTACCCAAATATTTACTTTCCTCTTTTTTTTATTAACAATTCATACCATTTTGTCATAACAACAATAAATTGCAAAAGTTAACGTTGAGACGTCATGGATAAAAGAACTATCATTTAATTTTATAAGCTTTACTGAACTCATAAACATATTTAAATTTATTATCAAAAGACCGAATAATACAATATTCATGAGATTCAAAATCGACTCTTTTGTAAATGGTAACATATCGTAAACATCCTAAAGTTTGTAGTAGATTTTTTATTATTATCGAAGAACAAAAAAAAAGATCGATCATCGATATGCATGTCTCGATCTTGTAACTAATCGACTTAGAAGTGAAGTCGAGTGTATTTACAATTATTATAAATTTAAGATTAAATAACCAAAAAAGAATTTTGAATAAGAAGTTAACATGATATAAAAAAGAAATATTAATGAAGCCGAAAAGAAATTTTGACCTTACATTTTATATTACTCGAAGCTAGAGCTTCTCCTGCTCCCAATCTGATCACGCCCAAGAGTGGCGTCTGAATGCTCAGATGCCATTATATATTCAACGCAACCCAGAAAAAGAACGACGGGAAAAAGGGGTGGGGGGCACACATGGAACATTCGTGAACCACACACGCACATGAGAATATACATCGAGAATGTTCTTTTCAGTCCAAAGCTCCTCCTAAACTAGGGGTGAGTAGAACATCTTCACAACAAAATATCTTTGTCACTAAGATCTTTGGCACAAACCTAATACACAATCGGGGTTCAGTATTACATCAAACGCGCGGCTGAGTGGGCCTGTTTTGATAGTAACTCGCGTTAGTGTTCTCTGTTGACATCAGCTGCGGTATGATGGGGTAAGTTTAATTTATTTTATTTGTACACTCATGTCGCTGAATACTACAACATCACTTGGTTTAATGGCAGACTCTTATATACAATAATGAGATACGTATTTATTTGAGACACAAATTATTATAGAGGTCTCATACAGACGATTCATATTAAAACACGTTAATCCTATATATTATTTATGTTGTCAACATCCCTTTTTCTCAACTAATAAAAAGCCTACAGTGATGAATAAGGTATCAGTGGAAAGGATTTCTTACCGACCTTTGACATGTATACTCAGTTCACGTTAAAACATATTGTTTGTTTAAAATTTATTCAAGATTGCATTTTGACATAAAATATCTTATACAAAGAGGTATTGTAAATTGTAAATACGTTCACATTTATAAACTCTTTGCTATTTTATGCATACACTTCGCTGAATATTTAATTTCAACAACCCAACAAAAGACTAAATTTTTGGGGGGATAAGGGGAGGGGAAGGTTGATTGTGTTAGAGTTTATCAAGGGTTTACTGGTATAATTATATTCCCTTATTAGAAACTCTTGACGAGTTGACTGTATGTCCCGGATCCTGAGTCTATTTATTTCACCGAACGTTATACGCATGATTTTACAAACATGGTAGTTTCGTCACGTGGATTAAATCAAATACTGTTCTTGGTAGGAACTTGGCCAGCCGATGGCCCAATTTAACTTGCTTCATTTGACCGCCAACTATTAAGTTTCCCTTTCTTTAAAAGTTAACTTAATTCGTCTGACCGCGACTCAAACTGTCAAAGGACTTAACATCGATTCTCACCATCGGTAGACTTACTTCAACTCGCGTCGATGATAAACTGTTAACAGCTTTTTGACTCCCGTCATCGTTTGAATGAATCCGACTCTCTTTGCTGGTAAACTATGGACTAACTCCGACTCTCGGGGTCGGTTGAACTCAACCCCATTTACCTCAACTGTGTCCGTTGATAGACTCCTTTTGACCTAATTGACCCACCTCGGCAGACTGAACTCGAGCGTCTCCACTGTCTCTTACAATAATGTCATCCGACTAAACCACGTGACCTATTGTCATGTTCCTGGTGGACGTTCACTTAAATTAAATTACTTAGTTCATCTTATTTACTAACTTTCAACGTGATGGATCATCACAAATCTGATGTTGCCATACCTACGCAATTGTGGGCGCACTTTCCCTAAAACTATTCTACTCGTCTCTAACCTTTAGAATAAATGAGTAATAGCTTCAATGTTTAATATTCTCTGAGTCAGATAAGAAGGAACTTTCCTGACAGTTGTAAAATTTACTGAAACCAATATTATATGTGTGATTTTCAGCTAAGTCTTGTTTCATATATTCAAACGTTAAGTATTGTAATCTGTTGCTATCAGTTTTGTCAAATATTATAAATAATAATAATAATATTCAGCACCGCGTCTTACTACCCGTTCGGGTTATACGCTTTAAGTACTAGTTACTCTAATGGATTAGGAATTGGGAAGGTTGAATTAGAGTAAGTGAACCCGCATTCGCGTGGAGGGAGAGTGGAAAACCATTTAGGATAAACCACCCCCAGTTCACCCGACCGAGATTCGAACCTCGATCTCCCCGTCCTCAGCAGTCGATCTCTACACGACAAGCGCGTTAGCCAACTACGCCACCGAGGCGGGTGATATTATAAATACCTTAATAAAATAATAATTATAATAATAATAATATACTAAAATGTTATTAATGTTAAACACAAAATATAGGTTGGTATTTTCTAGAGGCCCTTCCTACCAGGATCGTAGTTTTTATCTGGTTTCCCAAAAAGCAAGATGGATTTACTTTAATGAAACGCGACCCTTGGAGTTTAAAAAAATGTGTACCAACGACATTTAAATAAATGAGTTAAAAATCCTAGTAATAAAATATATAAAATAAGTTTTTTTTAAGACGAATTCAAACAGAATACGATGTTTTAAGCCACTCGAAACTCCCCTATTCCGCGGTGACTTCCACGGTGTCTCCCCCCACCCCCTTTTTCTTCGTTTTCTAAGTATAGATTTTCATTGTAGAAATACACTTAAGCTCCCGACACACTCTCTGCGGGTTTTCTAACGTGTCAGCAAGCGGAACAAGTATTTCTGTCAGAGGAAAAGAAACATTTTGTGCCGTGGTACTTTCCTGAGTTTGGGGTTTCTCTCTCTCTCTCTTTCTTTTTTAGTTTAAAATGTAGCTATGTCACCCTTCTTCCCCCCTTCCCGTCTTCACTCACAAGATGTCACTATTGTTCACACCCACAGATCCTTTAAAAGCTTTTGTTTAAAGCGACACAATTATAGGACACTTCTTCCAGGAGAGTAGCAGATCTTGGTGTAAGGAAGATATAATTCGTCTATGATTCATATCGTTATTATCACCGCGTCTTACTACCCGTTCGGGTTGTACGCACTTACGCTAATGTGCAATGGTAGGGTGATTGTGAGATGAAATGGGTGATTGTGAGATGAAATGGAGGACCTACAGTTTAACGTGTAATCCGAACCACGGTGGAGGCCTGGCATTCCCCACATTCTTCTTCAAATGAGCCACAACGAGATCCCCACGCTTGTAGAGAACTATTACCGCCTGATCCCCCATCCTTCCTCCTTCCCTCATGGATATAATCTAACACCTCAGGTCACAATCCCAGAGAGAAGAACCACTGGACATTGCGGTGAGAAATTAACAGCTGGAAAACGTTTCAAATATTTAGGAAGGTTAAATGATAGGTATGTTACTGTGAATGTGCTGAAATCGTTATTTTGTTAAATTACCGGTGAATATATAGATTCGCCGAAAGCAATGGTCAAACAAATAGAATCGTATATCTATATTTACCAATGATTTTATAAATTTACAAATTCAATATGGTGAAAGTATGTTACATGAACTGTATTATCTACATTTCTTACCGGCGATTTTATAAAACAACGAATGTATGTTGACAAAAAAACATAGAGCCTAGATCCAAACTAACCTAACCTAACCTTTCCTAAACTAGTCTAGCCATATTTAAACTTGACGTGACTTATTAACTATTAACATTCAGAAAGGGTGACCTGGTGGTCTAGGGGTAAGGTGTCAGACTTCTGTGCTGGCGGCCGGGGTTCAATCCTTGGTCCCGGCAGAGATTTATCTGATTACCAAACCCTTCCTTCACCTCTGACAAGACATCTTGTGAATGTGAGGAATGCCAGGCCTCCACCGTGGTTCGGATTCCACGTTAAACTGTAGTTCCTCCATTTCATCTCACAATCACCCTACCATTACACATTAGCGTAAGTGTGCATAACCCGAACGGGTAGTAAGACGCGATGCTAATAATAATTTTTATCTCTGTCACTAAGAGGTATAAAATGGAGTGGGATCAAATTGTTTTTGTTTAAATCTACAATTAATATAAAGTTCAAGGGAGTGAGTGAGCTTTGTTTACTCTCAGATGCTCCTCCTGGTCAAAATAAAAATAACCCCTTTATCAGGATCTCTACTGGAAGAAACAGTAAGCTATTCCACATATTTCCAGAAAGGTACCATTCATATATTGCATGGGATTGTGATTATAAAGTTTGAAAATTTAAGATCGCATATAAGTTATATAACTCTAAATAATATGTGAAGTTAAATACAAATAGTAAAACTAATGTGATAATAAAAATGTTTGATACAATGGAAATATTTAACTTAGACCGACTACCCGCCTCTGTGGCGTAGATGGCTAACGCGCTTGTCGTGTTGTGCTCGACTGCTGAGAACGGGGAGATCGAGGTTCGAATCTCGGTCGTGGTGAACTGGGGGTGGCTTTTCCTAAATGGTTTTCCACTCTCCCTTCACGCAAATGCGGGTTCACTTCCTCTAATTCAACCTACCCAAATCCTAATCCATTAGAGTAATTAGTACTTAATGCGTATAACCCGAACGGGTAGTAAGACGTGGTGCTATATATTATTATTAGTATTATTAACTTAGACCGATGGTGACCTAAGTATTAAAAAATCAGTTACATCCCGGCAATCGGCACTTAAAATGTCCCTTGATATTAAATGCAATCTATCACACCTACTTCTTTTAAGGAGTTCAGATATTCAAGAAACAATAATGCAGTTATGAAAGTTTTGGACTACGTAGGTATTTGTGTCACAAACATGCTTAACCTTGCAAAGTGCATTATAGTGAACATTATATCAATGACGACCTCTCAAGTTTAGCCTGATGGACAAGTACAAATAAACAATTGAGGAAATAAAAAAAGTTATACAAACATGTTGATAATGAATATGATTATAAAAGGTTTCATGATAAACTGTTGGTCTGACCAACAACTTATACTATTGAAGAGAGCCAAAAACTTAAGTAAAATTGTAGTAAAGTTAAACTTTTTCATTTAACATAGTGTCAATATGTTATTTCTATTGTTAGTTTTTTTTTTTGCTCCAAATACATACATTATGAGATATTTTCTTAGTGCAGGAAGGAAATAAGTCATAGAATTTAAGAAAATAATAATATAAAACCTAAAAGGATAGTAAATGAGGTGGCCTGGCGGTCTAGGGTTAAGGTGTTAGACTTCTGTGCTGGCGGCCGGGCTTCAATCCTCGGTCCCGGCACAGATTTATCTGATTACCAAACCCTTCCTTCACCTCTGACAAGACATCTTGTGAATGTGGGGAATGCCAGGCCTCCACCGTGGTTCGGATTACACGTTAAACTGTAGGTCCTTCATTTCATCTCACACTCACCCTACCATTACACATTAGCGTAAGTGCTTATAACCGGAACGGGTAGTAATACGCGGTGCTAGTAATAATAATAATAATAATGATAGTAAATGGAATAATACATCCAAGCCATAAAACCAAGCCATAAAACATTTTCCACTCAAGGGTTCCAAAACCGGGGTCAAGGGGGCTTGAGCCCCTTGTTTTTACCTTGGTGGGCTGGGACTATCTTATGCCCTCCCACCCATATTTCTCAAGTAAATTCAAAATCCATTTATAAAACGTATATATGTTACCATCAGTTTAGCAATTCTAAGTAATAAAAACATAAATTTATAATTAATTTTATAGAAAACTGAAATTACCTAATTTTGCAGTTTATTTTTCTCACACGAGGAAAAACTTTTTCCACAAAAATATAGTAACTGACATCAGACCTAGTTGTGATTGCCTTAAATATAAACAATACCATAGTAGTAAAGTCAAAGTGTAATATTTACTTATCTTTTTGCTGCAGTAAAAACAAAAATTCAAAAAGATTCACAGTTGAACAGTTGAAAGCTTAAATTTTAACACGAGGTGGAATTTAAACCACAGTTCAAGTTTTATTTTTGCCATCTTTTTATCAACAATAAAAAAATTAAAAAGCTTGACATCAATAAAATTGATACAATTTCTTGTTTTGGATTGAATTTTTTAAAAAAATCTTATTTTCAAACCTATGTTAAATATTAATACGATAATATATTTATTATTATTATTATTATTAGCACCGCGTCTTACTACCCGTTCGGGTTATACGCACTTACGCTAGTGTGTGATGGTAGGGTGATTGTGAGATGAAATGGAGGACCTACAGTTTAACGTGGAATCCGAACCACGGTGGAGGCCTGGCATTCCTCACATTCGCAAGATGTCTTGTCAGAGGTGAAGGAAGGGTTTGGTAATCAGATAAATCTTTGCCAGGACCGAGGATTGAACCCCGGCCGCCAGCACAGAAGTCTGACACCTTACCCCTAGACCGCCAGGTCACCGATAATATATTAGATTGCGTTGTATGCATGGTTGGTGAGAAAAATACTCGGTTTTTAATCAACCCTACAACAATATGAGCCTTGACAGGGTTGATACATACACTTTGTTTACTCTGAAAGGTGGCGGGCTTACACCTTGCATAGTTCAACTATGGTGTAGCTTATATGATAAAAATATAACATGAGCGTATCGAGGGAGGTTATGGGGTTCAAACCCTCCACATCTCCCCAAAAATATCTGAAGTATTTACTGTTGATCGCAAAATAATGTTTGTGAGGGGGAACTATTTACCTTACTTTGCTTATGCAATCCGATCTTTGAAAATCGTAGTTTATCATTTAAAAGCATCGATTTTTCAAAAATGTGTTGGCGGAAAACCACTTCAAATAGCGTCTAGAGGCATCTAACTTTGATATTAAAAAATAAAGTTGGGGATCCCTCTAAATATATATGGGCATCAAAATCTCTGGAGTAGGACCGCTATATACTTATTTCTAGGGAATATAATTTATGAAATTTTTTAGTCTAGTGATAATTAAAATAGTTTTTAGAGGCATCCAATTTTCAAACATTTGCTGAAGGAGGACTCCCCAAATAGCCTCTATAATTATACAAATTTTAAAAAAAGTTGGGAGATCTACACTTTAGTTCTCTTAAAATAGTATGATTTTTAAAAACTCTCCACTTTTGAGGACCACTTCAAATACGTTTCAGGACATCTAATTTTCAAACCTTAACTAGGAGAAAGAACAATTCATAAACAAAAAATTCTAGGGCATTTAATTTTTTGAACATTAACTGGGAGGGCAAAAAATTCCTAAAATAAATAAATTTTGATATTTCCCCTTCCCCACATCACACAAATAAGGTCCCACCAGCACTTTTTAAATAATGTTCTTATTTCTCAGAGCTCATATCATAAGCTTACAATTTAGAACTCTCCCAAAATTAGATTCTCCCCACGCCCATGAGACTAAGTAAGACTTCAGCGTAAAGGGAGTGTAAATGTAAATCATAAAAAAACTGTGAAAGTGGATTAGTTGGGTCCGTCATGAAAAGTCAAGGATAAGTCAGATAAATTATAAAATTTATTTGAAGTTTTTAATATTCTTTTGCAATAATTTGTGAGATATTTAATAGAGAGCTTTACCAAGTCCAAACTGTTAGTTTTATTCCCAACTAATATGATTTATTGATGATCTTTTTGCCAAGAATTTAATAGAAGGCAATAAAAATGTGAGATCATGTATGTTGGCCAATAGATTTTATTATAAAATACTGGGAAAGTATATATTCTTTGGTTTGTAAAACCTGGGAAAGAGAGAGAATTTTAAAGTGTAGGAATTATCAGTGATGTTTGAAAGCGTGTAAAAAAATATATCAACTGAAATCAGCTGGGGTTAAAATTTTAACCATTTCAACCGCTCCCCTGTATGATATATTTCCAAATGAAATGACACCAGAATGTATGCCAGTGTTTAATCACAAACCCTAATTTACATTATAGGGTGTAGGGTATCTGACGAGAGACCCAGAATAAATTCAAAATGTGATCACAACAAAAGCCTCATAATGGGTTGTTTTGTATACCACTGATAATTTACTTGCAATGCGAACTATCAAGAAGTGTGTTTTAGCTAAAACTTTCAAACAAACGTTCGTTCTGTATTTGAGAGGTTTTTCCTCGTTTGAATATTATAGGAAGACATTTTGATACGTAAAGGTTTTCCTCTCAGGTGTATTACACCCTCCACCTACAATATTCTTAATTGTAAGCTCTGAGCAACTGTGGCATTCAAACATAAACATAAATTTAAGAAATATTTCTTTGATTGTGTGCATTAAATATTATCTACAATTTAAAAAAAATTAAAATATCTTCCAGAGGCATAAGAATTTTTTAAATTGCCACTAAATAACCAATCTAAAAAGTTTATTGAGGCATCTAGTTTAAAAAATTTCTTAAAGGAAAATCCCCATATATATATAGCATATACAGGTAGGTCTAGTAAATTTTCAAAAGATTTCCAGATGAGGAACATTTTAAGAAGCTTTTAGAAAACCCCTAATTTTAAAATTCTGCTGGGTGAGAACCACTCCAAATAACATCTAGAAAGAAGAAATTTTCGGTAATTTTTTCTAGTGTGGACCAATCTAAACAGCTTCTAAAGGCATCAAAGTTTCGGAAAATTTTTGAAGGAGGGCTTCCGATTTCCCTTTCGGCTTGGGAAGCAGGACGTTAAAACCACCACAAATACCACTGGATAATATCATTACTTATAAAATAAAATTTTAGACGGGGCCTACCCATCATTTTTAAACGTTGACAAAGAAGAACATACAAAAAAGAACTATCCATGAAAAGAAAACTCCAAGTCATCTAGGGTCCAAAGTTTTACCGTCAGGACCTACAGACCCAG
>CABFOW010001188.1:144077-165677 GCA_902141385.1 Timema californicum | reverse complement strand
TGGAGGTCCTACAGTTTAACGTGGGATCCGAACCACGGTGGAGGCCTGGCATTCCCCACATTCACAAGTTGTGATTAATACATGACTTTTCAGAGTTGAAGGAAGGGTTTGGAAATCATATAAATCTGTGCTGGGACCGAGGATTGAACCCGGACCCCCAGCATAGAAGTCTGACACCTTACCCCTAGACCGCCAGGTCACCCCAACTTTAACTCACACCGAACTCTATCCCTCCTTGGTTTGCAGTGGTTTCCAGTCTAAATTAGCTCAGAGAAAATTTCATCTAATTTTAGTTCACAACAAATTCCATCCCTCCTTAACTCGAAGTTATTTCCACTCTAACTTAGATCAAGGCATATTCAACTCAAAATTTTATCTCACACCAAATTTTATTCCTACTGGTCTTGCTGTGGTTTCAATCCTAAATTAGCTTAGGGCACATTTAGCCCAACATTAACTCAGAGAAAACGCCATCCCACCTTAATTCGTGGTCACTCCCATACAACTATCGCTGAACCAAATCTGTGAGTGACTGACCGTGTTTATCTGCTCAGTGGACAGGACTGTCAGTGATGTGTACCCGCAGAGGGAGTGGAGGGGGCGTATCTTCACAACACTGCCATAATCTGCAGGAAACACCAGGAGCAACACGACAGCAGATAGCTAGTACCGCCCGGCCCTGCCCTTGAGAGGCCAGAGGTTTGATCCCGACCAGTTGCATTTTGGTTATATACCACAGTTTTTTCATCCTCTTTTTCAAGTTAACACTTGTGCAGTTAATTTAAGTTTACCCTGTTATTCCTGTTTATAAAGGCTTACTCGTCCAAATATACGTCAGAATACCAGAACTAACGCGTATTCAGCTTAGTGAGACAATCCCAACAGACGACTTGAACATTCCTTGGCTCGATTGCGGGTAGTATGGGGAAATATGTGTATTGTTTGTTTACGGGTTCGTCTGATATCCAATATTTAGGCGATAGGACTAGGTTGTAGAGCTATGCGTGCTGTTATATATTAAGATGGTTTGTAAGTCATGTGCTGATCTAATACGTGTTTAAAATGTTCAAGTTGAATACCCCGACATGCTTCGGTGGACACACGTATAAAGGCATCAATATCGCCTAGTCTGTATTGCCAGTGACTTGGAGATCGTGTTTTGAACATCAGCTGGATGTACCGAGGGTGCTTATTCAAAAATTATTTCGGACGTTCTCTTCATGCAAATTTGGTTACATTTAATTTAAAATTTACTCTCTTTATCCTCAATTCATTAGTGTAAATGTGCAGATAGCCCTAATGAGGAGTAAGACGCAGTGTAAAAAAACCTCAAATTGAATATATAAAAAATATACAAGGACACATGCGTAGTCAACAGGGAAAATCTGGAAAAGTCAGGGACATTTTAAAAACTCATTGAAATTGTTGAGATATTCTTCAAAATAATCAAGAATTAAATAAAAAAAAATACAGTGGGTAAGGAATGAGGAAGGTAAAATTAAGAGGAATGGTAACTCTAAAAAAATCATGATAAGTAAGCCATTCGAGGTGACACATGAAGCTAAATAAAAAATGGTAATTTTTTTTCACACAAATGATTATTAACTTTAGCATTTCTTGATTAAAATTGTTAGAACGTGAAGGTATATTAAATGTAATTAGATATTAAAGTAAACAAAAATTAATACTTTATAAAAAAATTCAACATGACACATTAAATATACAAAAATAAAATGTTTTCCTATGTCTATTAAAATGAATGCTATGATACATTAAGACAAAGACAAACAGAGGTAGGCTACTATAACCACGTGGTACAAAAAATACAGAGAAGTATTGAATTTTCACAATATAAAACAATCCTGTTATTTACTAAATGTTGAATAAAAATCTGTGATAATGATTATAACTTTAAAATATAAGATTTCATTCAAGATACCGGTACATATAAATAATTTTTGGTATGTATTATTTTAAAAATATGTTTAAAATTTTAAAAAAATAACAAATTCGAATAAACTAATTATGGCAAATACTAATACTAGTGTTTATGATTATACTAACGAGATAAAAGCTAATAAAACATCAATTTTTAGATTATTTGGTATAAACTGGACTAGCTGTTCTTTTACTAAAATTAACTAAGCGTTATAAATGAAAGCAAAGTGACAATGGAACTACAAACTACATTTAAATCTATATCACCACTAAAATAATAGTTACTATACAGACTGAGTGGATACTAATCATTCTTAATCTAAAAATTGTAGTAGAAAGTTTATTTTAAGTACAATATTATTTGACTAATTAATTATTTTTAGTGTCGTTTCATTAATATTTACTGTAGGTATTGAAATATATATTTAAAGTTTTTCTTATTGTATTACTAGATTTTAATAAATTATTTTAAGATAACATTATTGTATTGTGAGATTATAATAGTTCTCAATACTTTAAGCATACTACATTTTAAGAGGTGATTTCCAGAAATTTAGAATTCTTACGTAAGCATTTTTTAAATATCTTACTCAAATGTATAAAAACATTATATTTTCTGACTTTCTAGTGTTGTCTTAAATTTAAAATTAATAAAATAATGTGGTATTTATTAAAATGCAAACTCACAAATATTGAGCTACGTTTGATTTTTACGAATGTGTCATGTGTGACAGTTACCTCATAGTGTCCAAAAATGACGTAACAATAATTGAACAATTATTTATGATCATACGTATACTTACAATCAAACTTCTCCATTCAAAAACAAATTGAAATAACATTTTGTACACTCACAATCCACTTTTGAATGTACATATATAGACTCATTACACCGAAACTGCTTATTTATTTAAATCTACAGATGACAGGGCCAACTTAAATAGCGACGCTTTGACTTAAATTACGTCATGTACCCAGAGAATAATGGGCAAGTCTAGCGTTGCGGGAAGCTACGTAGGTGCTGTCCAATATTTCGAAGTTTGTGGTGTTACAGTGGTTAAAATGACGTCTGAGTCACATACGTTGGGTGCGTCTGGCACAGGGGCAATGAGTACGCAATCATAGTTTCTTGTGTAAAAAGTCTATTATATTCATTATATTTAAAGACATACGTTGAACACTTTCTTAAGTCAAAGTTTAATAAAAACAATAATTTATCAACAAATGAGATTTGTTCACATAAAATTACTGCTTAAAACTGCCCTTTAAATATATTCTAATAAAAATAAACATCTTGATAGATTTTAAAAGACGAACTTGTATATTAATAAAACGGTACACTAATTAAACGAGCTTTAAAACACGTAAATTTTGAATTAATTATTTCACCTCGTTTCCAATAAACTTAATTAATCAACTGGATTTTATATATGGATGGAACGTATTAAATCCTACTTACGCTTAAATTATGTTTATTTTTTCTTTGGTTTTCTCATCATTTATGATTAGTATTTTGAGATAATTAAGATTATTGCGAATAACTTCCCAAACATGATGAGTTAATTTTTAATGTGCTATGTTTTACAAGTGTCTCTGCCATGAGCGTTGGTATGAGAATACAGAGCAGATGTTGAGAGAGACACACACAAACAATTTGCGCAAACATTGAACATAAACTTACCATTCGTATGCTGCCGCTAAGCTCCGAAAATGTTTGAATAAACCTTTTCCTTTCCTCTCAACCGTCTGTCAACGTTCACTATGGAGAGATGAAATATCGGGATATGCACTCAAACTTTATCAATATTACAAGGAAATACCATCTATATTTTGAAAGGTTTCAAACATACATTTTTGGTTGGAAGGATCCTGGGGGTAGTGCTAAAAATAACTTTTATTAAAGTCCAGAAAACTTAAAAAAAAAGTCGTAGATGTGTTTTAGCCTGTTTTACATTTAAATAATTTATAAACTTAGTTTAAAAACGCATATCTAGTCGCCAAGTTTGGTTCGTTTCCACGATAGAATAAACTTCATTATGGCTCGTCTACAATCAGTCGCACCCACTTGTGCCCACACACTTTTTTTCTGCCTAAACAAAGACTCCCTGGAATGAAGGTTAAGTAAACGTAATTCAAACCAATATGACTCCGTTATCAAGGTCACATTGTTTACAAATAGGAATTAAATGGAATCTAATTAATCTATAAACGAATTATTAAATTATTACTATTATTAAATAATTTAAATTTCAATACCCTTTACTATGTATTTATGCTTTAAAGTCTGTTCGCGGTAGGAATTGACTTCTGAAAGGCCTTTTTCCCTACCAGAAATCTATTATATAGTAGGATATTGGTAGGAAAAAAGACCTTTCAGAGAGTAATTCCTACCGTGAATGGAATATAGTTGATTGCAGCTGAGGCAAGCCAACTTAACCACATAAACGCAAGAGATGAACAATATTAACTCCGACATGCGACTACGCTTGCGTGCGCTTTTGTATACAGACAATATTACGAGTGTGATAAGCGGTTGTGACTAATAATGTAGACGAGCCTTTAATATAACAGTGAAATCAACCCCTTTTAAGGACCAACGTGTTGATGCTCCATATTATAGTATGTCTGTCCAAGACAGTTGCTAAGTAATTGCAACTATCTAAAATAAATTCCCTCAAGGCAAATTCATTGCCTTTTAGACTATACAGGATGAAAATGAGGCTACTCGTATTGTCGTTAAGAAATACATTAAACAAGCGAAATACATATTAACTGCTTAATTTGTTTGAACATTGATAAGCGTGATTAATTTGTAAATCATGCGAAATGATTTAAGTTTGCACAACTTTCATAAAATATGTTCAAACCAAAATTAATACAAAATAAAAAGATCTTGTCATTAAAGTTTACGTTCCATCCATATTAAAGCGAAGGGTTTCTTCCCCATTTTATTTGAAGTTTCGTAGATTTAACCTACTTTGACTTTTAATTTTTCTAACCACATTTTTACGTACACTTCACTTAGCTCTCACACAAACTTCGTAAAATAAAAAAACTAACAATTCATTTCTTTCTTTAACCCCACTGATCTTCTTTTCAAATCGAATCAAGTGCCTTTGGAGACCGTCAACAGACCCAAAATAAAAACCATCCACCCGACTTCACCTTTGCACTCGTCACACCACCCCCATCTTGTTTGGAAGTGATTATTTTTCGGCAGTCTTTTGTTTTGTTGTTCCTGCCGCGCCGTGACCCTGGTGGCGGTGCCTAGCAGAAGGTCGGGCAGTTACATGATGGTGCACTTGCCCTTCTCTGCCCAAGGGTTGTTTTTCTTGTCCGGCGCATGGATCAAAGGGTCGCTTTTCTCGTTCTCTTCCACGTACTCTCGCATCCTGGAACACGAAGAGAACATTAAGGCAATTGGTCCTTTTCATTTGGCGTGAAAATACAGAGCCGTGGGAACAAACAGTTATCTTCAAGAATTTTTATTGTTTCGCAATTTTCTTTTCGGAAACGATTTGTTCAAGAATAGAGGCATGTTGATTAAGTTATACTTTTTATATATACACACCTTGTCTATAATTTTAACAGTGTTTAAATATCGATAAAATTGACATTTTTCAATAGAAAACTGCCGGTTTCATAACAAAAAATTAGAAAATGTAACAATTAATAAACATCGAAACATTATTTTAAAAGGGAGGTTGAAAATATTAACATACAAATTTCACCCGTTCTCGAGAAAACTGATATTTCCAAACGTATGATTTTCCCCCAAGAACTGTCTGGTAGCTAGCGCCATATACTTTTTACGTGATCCATCTGTTCTTGTTGGCGCAGAAGGATACTTTGGTCGGTTGTGAAGCCACGTCGCGCCTTTCACCCTCCCGCCCACCATCCCACAAAACAAGTTTTAGACTTCCACCCGACAGGGCTAAGGGCCTTAATGTGACGTCATAATACTTCTGTTAAGTTACGTGGCATTAACAAATAGGTTGTCTATAAGTAGGTCGAACTTGAGTCAGTATGCATTATATAGTAGGCAGCCTCTCTAATAAAACCTATCATACTTTTTTTTTGTGCTCCACGTTTTACTACGCGCCCAGACTATCCACATATTTTACATTATTGAGGTAGGGGTAGGTAAGGTGGAATCCAAAGTAAGTGTACTACATTTGCGTGGAGGGGATGTGAGAAACCATTTTAAGATAAAACACCTCGGTACACCCATCCAAAGTTCGAACCTCAATCTCCGTGTCACTAGCAAACCAGACAAGACAAGACTGATACCTCTGTCCGCATGATCACCGGTACGAGTTTCCTGCTAATCATTAATTGGTTGAGTTAGTAAGCCTACCATTTTTAAAAGCTTCGAGTATATGTTTTGTTGTTATTATAAAATTCCTCATTTTAGGTGGAAACAATTAATGGGCACTTAGAATGAACATTGTTGGGAGCTTTGTTGTATATTTTTCAACGCTATAGTGACAGTCTTGCTTCTTAAAGCGGGATAGAAGGGAATGCCAGAAAAAGCCAATGTTTTTTCAGTATTTATGGCAAGACAATATTTTTTTTGACAAAATAATTAAATATTGCTTCATTACAAACAAAGAATTTAATTTTCTACAAATGGTGACCTCAACATTTCTTGAATATCTATCAAGGGTGCTCTGGAATTTAATGATAACTTTTTTCCTTAGTTAAAAATGTTTGTTAGATAATGCTGCCATGCTCGTGACAGATATTCAGGAACGGTTGGTATCAAAATGTGAAGAAAATTAAACTATGTTTTTACTGGAGAAATATTTTATTTATTTTGAAGAAACAAATGTTTTGCCATAAAAACTGCAAAAAACACTGGCCTTTTATCATGTCCCCTAATATCCCACCTTAAAAATTTAAAACTTCAATAAACATAGTACATTTGTGTATACACAAATAAAATATTGTTAAAGATTCGTTACAATGTTTGTTTTAATCTACTTACCCTTACCTTAGAGAACATAGTAATACTCCCAAAAACTATGTTGAATGTTGAAAACATTTTAAAAGTGACAGGTGCAGCCATGATTTACTAAATTATTCTTTCTATTCTCGAGTGTTTGATTGAAAAAGACGGTGAACGTTGCTATACATTTGAACATATCCGCTGGCAAATCGTACTCCGGACAAAGCAGAAGACAAAAATAAAATAACATTTATGTAGAAACAAAAATTGGGTTTCACAAGAGCGACGAATTTGTTCAGACAAATCCCGTAAATATTTTTCCAAGCAATCAATACATTTATGGGCATCCAGTCCGCCAAATCATTTTGAAAATTATATTTGACATAACTATAGCCGTATATCCATGATATTTTTCCGGATGTGAGAGGGTAGAGGGGAAAGTAAGGATGAAGGGAGGATTGTAAATACTCTTAAAACAAATTGTGGTCGTGAGAGGGAATAAAATAAATTGAATTTAAATTGTAGGGCCTACATTTAATATATATGGAACATATTTAATAAAAACCAGATTAACAAATTCTCAATAACAGAAAAATGTGTTGGTACTATTTTTTATATTTCTCTAAATTTACAATAAAAAATATAAAATAACATTTTCTACATATATTTGAAGAATGTCAAAACAATAAAAAGAATTCTTTTTACAGTGAAAATCGACTACACTCTTTAAAATATTACTGTTTCCATATTTCATTCACCAACATTACTCATATTAGTAATGAATGTATATTAATTTGATATTTACTTTGCATATCATCAGAGCCCTGCGTTTGTGGAGTTCGCGATAATTCGCGAATGTTAGATATGGCATTTTTTCTTTCAGATGTTCACATTTCAGGTTACCCTGATTGCAAATATATGCTCAGAATTGTCGCGATAATTCGCGAAATCGGCGTTTTAGCGCGATATTCGCGATTTTAAATGATGTCCGCGATAATCGCGATTTAGTCGCGATTTTCGGCATTCGCGCTAATATTTTGGGATATTGAAAAATAAAAATTGAAAGTTTTGATGGAAGAGAGTGATGGCATCGAAAGTTTAAAAATTGAGAATGTGCTGCTAGGGCTGAAGACAGACAGTATGTTCAGTGACTTCGCAACAAAGTGTTTGCAAGCGTTGTGGCTGCCGATTTCAAATGCAGATTCAGAACGATATTTTTCTAGGTATAGTTTAGTAGTAACAGACCGCAGAACCACAATGAAAGTGGATAACATTGTTACCAGCTGCATGTTGCAGTTTGGTGATGTTGAGTAGTTATTTTGTATTTTTCTAGCCTAAATTGAGATTTAAAAATATAGTCACAATTTTTGTGAATTAACAAGCTGATTTTTGTGTAATATTTTGTCTTTGTGACCTGTACATACTTTTCCCGGACCAGCTGCCACTAAATCTTACTTTTTTAATAAGTTGACAGCACATTATTTTGCGGGCTAGTGTTTTTTTTACCGTTTTGTCCAAACAAAATGTAATTTTTTGTTTTTACTTCAATATGTTTAGTTTACCTGTTTCAAATATTGTCCTGGAAGTCTAGTTTTAACCCAACAAAGTCACCTCAATCACGAAAGTTTGGTAAAAACCACTTTTTTAACGCTTAATTAATTAATTAATTAATTTAATTCGATAATTTCGTCGCAAAAATAGGATTTTTGTAATTCACCGCTTATTCACCGCTTTTGGGAAACTTAAAAACGAAATTGGGCTTTTTTATTCACCATAAAAGCATGGCTCTGCATATCATCTAGAATTATTGATATTATTTTGTAATTTTAATGAGCGGGGAAGGGTTGAGCCCTTAGCCCACTCCTGAAAACGGACATGCATACATCATAAATGGGGCTTGAATCAATCATAAATTAAACACACACTTGAGCAATGTACCCAAAAACTAAATTTGTTATTTACTGGCAGTATTTCCGTGATCTTACACGTCTTGGTGGGTGCTCCCATGGGTGATAGTCATATGCGCAGCTCAAATCTCACAACAGGTCCTGTAGCCAGTCGCGTTCTTGGAAACGATTTACCTTATGTGTTTCAGTTTGACATCTACAAGCGGGAGTCCGGATAATATAGTTTACATGGTCATAATTGACTGTATTCAGCTTAAAATACATTATTTCCTCTCGTTTTAAACCATTTTTATATAGCCTACTAGTGGGTGTCCCCACTGGAACGTATATTTCTTAAATGTTCTCTTAGCTTGCCCATTTTGAAATGTAAATTATCTAAATTTACTTCACCTTATGATAGGATCCCACTCAAAGGATTTATGTGGTCGGTTCAGTGTAGGTTTGACAGTTTCTGAGATATGAAAAGTTACTAAAAAAAACAGTCTCATACTGATCCACTAAGTAAATAAGATTTGCAAATTTGATATGTGAAGTCGATTTCAATTATTCTTCAACGTAACAAAACATATTATAAGTATATGCATATGAAGCTGTTTATCTCAGTAGGCTAATCTTTAAAACGGCTAGAAATGGCCCAAGTATAATTTGTCGTTGTGACAAATGATATCGGTTGAATTTACTTGCCATAGGTACGAACCGTACAAGCGAGTCGGTTGGACAAGGATTTTTCCCTCAATAACTTTTCAACGTATAGAAAGAAGTGGCCAAAGATACTGCGGAACATACAGTAAGCTGCGTCCTGAAAATAGTGTTAGTGGAATTTAAAAAAAAACTGTTTTCGTGTGGATCACTGTAATGCCTTAAGGTGGTGATGTAGGGAACGCGAGTTAAGGGAAGTGATTTTAAAGTTTTTTATTGCAAAAAAATAGGCAAAATAAATAAAATATAACTTCAGTAGAAACTTGTAGTTTAATTTTCTTCACATGGTGACATCAACAATATTCTTTTAATATATCATGAGAATAACAGTATTAAACGAGAAACTTTTCAAATGAAGAGAAAAAGTTGTGATTAAATTACAAGACACCCTTGAGAGATATTCAAGAACTGTTGATATCACCATGTGAATAAAATTAAACTCTGTTTGTTTACTGGGGCACTATTTTATTTATTTTGGCCAAAAAAGTTTTGCTGTAAAACTCAAAAAATTCCTCTTAACTCAAGTTCATTACATCCCTACCTTAAATAACTATAAATCGCAGAATAAACCCGCAACAAGACAGGTGTAAAATGTTTACATATATTCACTAATCATGGCATTGTATGTTTATACTATAGCCTTAGTCATGATTGCTTACTGTGTTTGTGTTCTCATTGAAATTTTCAAACCTGTATTTTTCCTGTTTATTTTGACTTGTATGTATATGAACGGGTCTTAAACAAATACTTTTAACTTAATTGATGAATTAAAAATAGAAAAAATCTGTGGGATCCATTAGCCTCAGATTATAAAGATAAAGATGAAAATAAAAGTGACCAAAGTAGAGAAAACATTTTTTTTAACTACAAGTCAAAATCAATCTAAATTAAGATTGATAATTTAAAATATATTACTTGTTTCTCGTCAAGGTGATTCCAACACAAATTCAGCTATAGTAAAACCCGCGTCAATAAGCGCGCGCACGCACGTCTAGTCTTGCTTGTTAGCGAAGGGGAATTTGTGGTTCAAATCCGAGCCTGATTTACTGCAGGAGTTTTTTTCTTTAAATGGGTTTCCACTCTCCCACCACCTAAGTGTGGGAACATTTCCTTTAAGTTCTATCTTGCTCAGAGAGAATAGTAAAACACGGGTAGTAAGACTGAGTGCAAAAGAAAAAAACTTGTGTGAGCCAAAGTTGGGCATAGGTATAGCTAAAGCAATCTCAAAACTAGATAGTTATAGTGGAGTCATACTTGATATTTTTATAGTTCGTTCAAGGTAATTTTGGCCTTTATTTGACAGTTGTAAATTTGCTACAAACATGCTCAGACTCACCCCCATCGTGAACATGTTTTATCACATTGACAAGTGATTTAAGCTTACTTTAATTGTAAAATTGACCAAACATATTTGCGAGACGAATGATAGCATAGTAACTTTTAGTAGTTTTTTTTAACACGTCAGAATCTGGCGTAAATTAACTTTAATAAAGTGTGAACATCTTTGTTTATTATTTCCACCCTTGACATATTCAGTATTGGAGAATTCCATCTGTTAATAAATCTGTGTTCACGATTTGTTAACGTCAACAATTTAGGCTTGACTTTGAATTTAGTTACTGAATATGTATGACATTTCTTATCGTCTTATAAGCCACAGACAGGCAAAATGGAAAATAGAAGTTACTCTCACTTCGAAGTGATAGACTTTAGGAAACTTTTAGGAATTTTGAGGCTTAAGTAAATAATCTATAAAAATCCGTGTTCTACTGAGTGGTACAATTAGGCGAAATGAAAAATACTCACATTATCTAAACTTAAAGTTTGGATGTGAGTGTTAATAAACAGAAAGGATTTATTTTTGCACCGTATTTTACCCTAAATTTATTTTAACAATAACGTAAATATTGCACACATTACCATTATCACCTGTACTGGTAGTCATGGAGTTTATGGTTGAAGGTTCACAATAATTTGAATCCCTTGTGACGAGGATGTTGATACTAGAATCTTTACTTACTGAAATAAGGATGCATTCAAGTATTACGTAATCACCTTAGGGGGGAGTGGATTTGAGCTTTGCTTATTTTTGCTGACAAGCGGGGAATGGGGGTCAGAGTAATGCTTACGTAAGACAGAGAATGATGGGCAAAATTGAAGGAGGGCGCATCGCAAGCCGCTTGGACTTCAGGCAACAATGAAGTTGCTGAGTGGATAAACGAGGAAGAAGTGGAGATGTCTACGGAAGTAAGCCAAAGCTTTAATGACCTAGTCCCCCCCCCCTCCAAATAAAGAAATAATAAATGAAAGTGTTGAGACGTAGATTCAAGGACCCTGGTATTCGGATTAAATGGAATTTAGGGTGTTTTTTTAATAAATATAATATTCATGTATTCCCTGATAATACCTTTTTTTATAACTTCAATTAGCAGAACATTTTTTTAAAACTTTTATAATGCTATAACTTGTTTTAATTTTACCTGTTCAATAAACTTAAATTCATTATATACCAGCGTTAATAGTCAATTATTTCACAATATTAATTTACTCCTCTGTGTTAATAATTACCAGGAATTTATAAATTGCATACATTTTTTTTATGATCGCGTCTTACTACCTGTTCAGGTTATAGGCAAAATTGCATAAAAAGTTGACACATCTTACATAAGCAAGATAAGGGCACGGAGGTTAGGCATTTTCTTATTTTTGCTTACAAGAAGGGAGGGTTTAGAAATGGCAAAAAAAAGTGCTTAAGTAATACTAGAACGCCCCCTAAGGGTGATTTTCCCTAACAAGTATTTTCATACCCACCACATAACACTCTTTTTAAAACTATAATACAATTCCTAAACATGTCAATGGTAGAAGCATGCTTACTATAGGGAGGTAGGAAACGCAAGAAAGACCAGTGTTTTTGAAGTTTTTGTATATACATTTTTTTTTGGTCAAAATTAATCAAATATTGCTTTCATACAACTATATAGATTAATTTTCTTAATATGGTGACATAAACAATTATTTGATATCTATAAAAGGTGGCCTGGAATTTAATGAATCATTTTTTTCCTTCTTTTAAAAAGTTTGTTAGATAATGCCGCTATGCTCATGATATATATTCAACCAATATTGATATCACCATGTGAAGAAAATTAAACTCTATGTTTATAAAGAAGCAATATTTTATTTATTTTGACTAAAAAAAAGTTTTGATGTAAAAAGTGCAGACAATTACCTTTTCTCGCATTCTACACATCCTCCCCCCTCCCCCTACACCTTAATTGTAGGTATCGCGATTAGGGTTCGTTTGAATTACTTTTCTCACGCACAAGAGTAATTGAATGATAATCTCGTTAAATGTATTATAACACCTTCAGATGCATCTCTATTAAAATATAATATAGGCTTGTGCACAAGAATGGATTTAGAAAAAGAGAGAAAAAATATATAAAAGTTTGTACCTAAGAAAGTATTCCTTCATCCTACACAATAATTCTAACTATGTCAGAGGGCTTTTTGATACGTTTTCTTTTCTAGGGGGGACAAATTCTATTAAAAACAGCTTGCCTTTAACGAGTTTTGTATACGTTACACAAACATATACTTTTAAACATACTCCCCGGGGCAAACAAGAAAGGGAAGATGACATGAAAAACAAGTATGCAGAAAAGATTTCAAAACATGCCTGGAGCTTTTTCCGTAGGAAATGAGGCTCGCCTGCTCCAAAGCTAAAGTGTGTTGTTATCGATATAAAGTAGATAATAGGCCTACGTTTTTTTTCCGTTGGGGAAAGCCTTTGATGTACGACGAACGCTTTTATTTTTTTTACAACATAGAATGAAGAAAAAGCTCATTGTCATTTGTTTACTTGGACGAAAATTACATAAATAAGAGTTTAAGCAAAGCGTAAATGTTTTCAGAATGGGCATACAAAAAGGTTATGTAAATTCTCTGCCTCTCAGGTTCTACAAGTAACTTAAATAAAACCAAGTGGTATACAACCTACAATAAGCCAGTTATTATTCCCTCCTCCCTTTTTAACCCCCAATTTGATACATTTCCTATTTGCTTTTGGTTTTGACGGCTGATAGTAATGGAAAGGTGTAACGTTATCTGAAAGATTGGGCTCATGAGATTTGCAGCGATTCAATGATAGGCGGGTTAGTTAGGAATTTCAAAAGCCAGTGCTTACAATAATGTTACTATACAAAACATATAATAAAAGTAAACTTGTATATAGTACACTTAAACTATAATACTTGCCACAAACCTGAAAAACCGGGAAAACACAAAGACCTTCACAAACAAAAATCATAAAATTAAATATTTGAATATTTGTACATTTGAAATACTAAACATCAAACATAAATTGCAGTCCAATTTTCCTAGGAAAAACAGTTAAGAGAAAAACACAAACTAATAAAACTGCTAGTAAAATAATAATGAAAAGTATTCACTCTAAATACAAGCGGGTCTAGTAAATGAGGTCAAATGAGGTATAGAATTTCAAATAAACAACAAAAACAAGAAGAACAAAGTTAGTTTTTTTTAAACGTAAAATATGGAAATCCATGCAACTCAAGTTCCAGGTCGGGAAAGGAACAAAGAATCAACGACAAAGAGAAAGGACTGAAAAGTAAACAGGAAAAAAAGTCTCTGAATTGCTTTTATTGAATAAGTGTATGCCTGGAAAACAAATGAATGTAGAAACACTCTGGAAAACAGTCAAGTCTGGAAAATGTCTCGAAAACAAATTACTTCTGTTATTGATGTCGATGGAGACATTGTCTGTTGATTTTTTACTAAGAGACTAATTCCAGTACACAATTTATATTATTTCAATAGAAAATAGTAGTGTAATGCTCAGAATTTCTCTCTATTTGATATTAAACATAATATTGATTAAAAACACGTAAAATTCGTGAAACTAAATACTTTACATTGTTTCAAAAACACTTCACTAAAGATAATGATATATTAAATTATATACATTGTTACAGAAATATTGAGTTAAGATTAGTATCTCTGTCCACCAAAGAGCATAATAATTAATTTAGTATTTCCAAGTATTCCATAAAAAATATGTTTGTGTCATAACCCTGAGCCACGTTGGTATGTTTGTTTTTATTCACATAACTTTCTTGGACGTACCTGCTTAAAAGTGCTGGTTGGGCGAATATGATGTAATGACTTAGAAATATTAAAGGAGGAATGCTGACTACTCATAATAATGTTTGCTCTAGTTGGAAAGGAAAGGGGCCAGAGCGGGATATTAGAATTATTTGATTTGTTGACATCGGGGCTGATACATCTTAATCAAATTCGTAGGCAGAGACGCTACCCGACGCCGGACCATAGCAGACTACATCTTTAGGTCATCAGTAGCACTTGTGCTTATAGGGCAACCGTCGAGCCTAGAGTCCCGAGTTTGAGTTCTGTGGGGGGTCGCGAGCCGTGTCAGTCATTCCATCAGTCAATCTCTTAAATTTCTTTTATATTTAATTTAATATAACATTTTTTACTATCTCTTAGTACTTCTACTAAACCAAAATTCGTAGCCCTACGTATAACCTCACACCAACACAAATATATTGCCTGCAACCTAACCCCTCCCGCAATTTATTCTGANGGGGGGGGGGGGGTTGAGGTGGGTCGCGACATTTGCTTATAGCTCAGAAACTATTGGTTTTAAATAAATATATTTCAAACAACATAAATTTAAATTTAATAATACTACATCTCTACAATGATAAGTTATTTAATTTCTCAAATAGTAGTGGATATATTATCAAAAATATAAATTTACGCTTTTTTAAAGTTTAAATTAATGTTCATGGGAAAACGAGAGTTGGCATTTTATATGTAATGTTAAACAATTACTAGATACATAATTTAATACAAATCGTTAGAATGAATTTTTATAAAACCCAGTTTTATCGCTTTTTGCGCTTCAGTAAATTACCTTTAATTCTAGGGTTGGAAATATTATTCCAAAATTTCCTTGAGGGAGCCTCATGAAAGTCCTATATACCAAGTTTAACATGATCGGTAAAATGGTTTAGACTTTAATCCGATATACAGGCATACGACATCGCAAAAACAACTTTATCGGTTTTAAGGGTCATAAAACGTTGACATTTATCAACATCTTTAGTCCAATTTTTTTTCCATTATAATACTTCTCTTTTCTAGAGGTTGAGAAAAAATTAATTAGTTTACAGGAACAAACGAGTAAAATTGATGGTTTTTAATAAATGAGGGTGCAAATTGGTGTCGAAACATGAGTTGGAATTAGACAAATTTTTCGGCAATGAGTTAACATGTCCAAAAAGTCAAAAAATCTCACAACTCCAAATAGTGTATATACTAGCATATAGTTTTATTTTCGATATAGTCTAAAAAAAAATCTCTACACTTTTTATGTTTCTAAAATAAATTTCTCAATACTACATAAAATTATATATTTGTAGCTATATTATTTGCGATAAAAACTATTATATATCACTAAAATATAAATACAACATATTTAACTAATTAGAAAGGTATTTTTATTTAAATCTTGGTCCAGAAATTCGTCGATTTACCTTGCTACGCCTACTGAGGCTTATTAAGGAGGGCTGAGAGCTTAGTCTTTGTTCATTTGAACCAATTGACTAAACACGCGTGTATTTTCGATAAATCTCGGCCTGTTGATCCTATTTATATGCATTTTTACTCACTTATTGACATTAGTTTTCCCGCCTTCTTTTACCATGTTCCCCCTTCTAAATGTCCAGAATGAGGAAAAGATTAATTTGAGTTAGCTTCATAAAATGTCACGGCAGTTAAGACCCACTTACTTATTTTTATGATTTAAAATACCTTTTTTTCAAACAAGCATACTTAAGTTAGCGAAAGGTTGAATATTACTAGATATGTTCTCTGATTTATTATTATTTTTTGGATCTTTTCATCCTGTTACATTCAACAAAATTCGTGCTAGACAAATGTTTTCAAACAATGTCCGGCTAAAAAAACAAACACAAAAACAACGTGGTTGAACATTGTTTAATTATAGCCACTGTGTATGTCGGTAAAAAAAGATTTAGACTAATGTTCAAGAGAGAAGCAAAGAGGAGGGAGAGCCACACACACACACACACACACACACACACACGAAGAGAGAAAGAAAACGATAATAAATGAGAACCCCCAGAAGAGTAATACATACTATTCAAAAGGAGAGGAACGGAGTGAAAAAAACGAAAGTAAAGATGTGTTGTATTGTTTGGAAATAAAAGGGAAATAGTGATACATGTGAAAAAATAAGAATGTGTACACAAAAAATCTTGCGAAACGTAGAAGACCAAGTAAGACATCTAGTAAAGAGACGAGAAAGAAACACGCCTGGGTTCATATAAAAAAAACCTGACAAATTGAAATTATAGAAAAACGACATAACTTTAAAACATCACAGAGAAATAAAGTAAAATAAACGTCACACTCGTCTAGTCTAGTTTCCCAGTGATGGCGAGGTCGGGATTCAAATCCCAGCCAGGTGTACTCAGTGTGTTTTTTCCTAAATTGTTTTAAAATTTACCTCTACAAAAACTTGTTTAGATTTTTTCTGAATTCTACCTTCCTCATCCATTTCCCACTAACGTAATTAAATACGGATAGGCCAAACAGGTAGTAAGATGCAGAGCACGGGTAAAAAATCCGTCAGGTATAAGTATATCTATGTAACAGTATTGAATTCATTAGTAATATATTCTTTTTAAACATTTACAAATGTATTAATAAGTATTTAATCAAAATAAATGAGTTAAGAATAGAAACTCTTGAACATGACAGATAAAAATTGGTTTTGTATATAATTAATTTCGAAATAGAGGATAAGTAATTTTACTATGGAAATACAAATTAATTAGTGCTTCAAAAAAAGTGGGTCAACACATTTCAGGAGCTTGAGCCATTCAACACTTTCATGTCAGCACGCTACATTGTTAATGAGGGGTCTGCTTGTTAGTAAGACAAGAAACTAAACTAAAGTAATTACAAAGTTAGCCCCCCTATTTATATGCAGCTAAACTTCAAGGTTTCATAATTCTTCATTACGACACGTGTTTGTTTTCAACTTTCCGCAAGACATTGGTTTCAAAATGGTAGCTAGCACCAGTAGCGTACCCACGGGGGACCTTAGGGGGGCTCGAGCCCCCATACCGTAGTTCTAAGATATCCCGAGATCCACACAGACCCGAAGGAAAATAAAATGGGGGGGGGGGAGTGGGGGTTTAACCAGTTAAACATTGTGATCAGCAAATAAAATATCAAGTGTCACACATCCTTGTGTTGATCCTCCCTATTAGTCCTAATTGAAGTTCTTGCAATTTAGGAAGTGGTCTAAGTCCTAAATATTGCAGCAGGTTCCAAATCTCTCAGTTTCACATGTGGTTCCATCGAGGAGTTGCACAGTGATTATACCTTTACCTTTTATAACTAATCGGTGATTTTTGTGATAGCAGGCCTATGTGAAGTTAAAACCAACGTTAATTTAGGCTTATTAATTTATTATTTTGTTAGATTATCACGTTTATAATAGTAAAATTATAAATTATCAAATTAACATATACCAATAAAAAACCTTCCAAAAAGATTCTAGGTGTATATAATGATTAAAAAGATTTACCTTGGACGACCCCTTGAGCCTCCCTTACTTCACAATCCTGCATACGCTACTGGCTAGCACCTGCCAGATTCAACGTGAGAATGGATTTTATGTGACCCAGAGATTTATCAGGAAATTGTCATTGCAAAAACATTTCAATTTTGGTAGATTTTTTGAAAATTAAATAATGATTATATAAAATATGTTGGTAATAATGAATGGTATTTAAATATTGATACACATGAAAGTAATATTATCGGTATTTGTGCCAATTTATTTGTGGTATTTCTTGTCTAAAATATAATTTTAATGTGTTTATTATTATTATTATTATTATTATTAGCCCCGCTTCCTACTATCCGTTCGGATTATACGCGCTTACGCTAATGTGTAATGGTAGGGTGATTTGTGAGATGAAAATGGAGGACCTACAGTTTAACGTGGAATCCGAACCACGGTGGAGGCCTGGCCTTCCACACATTCACAAGTTGTGATTAATACACGTCTTGACAGAGATGATGGAAGGGTTTGGCAATCATATAAATCCATGCGGGGACCGAGGGTTGAACCCCGGACCCCAGCACAGAAGTCTGACACCTTACCCCTAGACCACGAGGTACCTTTAATATGTTAATTGCTTTTTATCGAGATCTTACTAGTTAAAATGTAGTTAAATGTGATATTTTACCTAGCAATTACAGTTATAGAAAAGGTCCTTAACGATATTTATTTTATAATAAATGTTTTTTTAGATCAAGGAGCACTAATAGTTTTCCAAACAACAAATAAACGTTATCAATATAGACACCACAAAAATTTGTAATCCTTTCTTTCTACTAGAACTTCTATTATATTAATTACTATGTATAAGTTGTGTATAAAAATCTATCTATAGGCTATACAATAGATAATAATGAACCATTGGTATTACAAAAATGTTGGAGAGAGAACTTGAATGTGAAGCGAGCATGTGACTAAGAGAGCAAGATAAGTGTTTGTGAATCTAATGATTAAAGTTACACACGAAAGTACATTTTCTGGAACTACAATTAGGTGTGTTGTATTAGTTCTTAGACAGTACAATTCATGGTGTTAATAATTAGAAACATAGAATTAGTTGTTCCGTCTAAGGCGAAGTTAGTTTGTATGTTGTGTGAGTATAACATTTGATTAAGAGTGCATCAACTTGTTAAGCTTCTATTATATGTAATAACCAGGGTCAGGATTTTGATAACATGTCATCTTTTATTTTGGTCACATGTCATCTTTTATTTTGGTCCATCAAGACAATGCTCAGTTCTACATAAAATGTGTTCATGATCCCCTCGTTGTCGAAATGTTTATTTTATTTTTGTCATTTATTGCCATTTTAGATTTTTAGGTCATTTTTCTTGCTTGTTTTTGTTTAATGTTATTTTTAGACAATTTTTCTTGCTTGTTTTTGTGTAATGTCATTTTTATGCATTTTTTGGAAAGAAAATTTAAAATTGTTTAAAAATGACTTTAAAAAGGTTATATATATTTATGAATTATCGGTGCTTTGATAAAACATGAATATTCAAATATCAGATATTTTACCACACCTTTGTTGACTGAAGAAGATAATATACGAGTCCAAATAAACTTTGTGCCCCTTTACCTGCGTGCTTATAAAATCCACATTCCTGGTGAGACCTTCACTACACCTAAGTTGGAAAGGGTTGCAGGGGGAAAGGAGAGCAATTTTTAGAGTTCAAATTAACTTTGTACCATCGTTACATTCATGGTGAGTCACTCACCATACCCTGTCTGGAAAGGGCTTCAGGGGGATGAGGAAGTATAACTTTTAAAGCAGGTATTTATTTGTATTCCAATGTTAAGTAAAACACATGATTCTAACTCAAAAAATTTTAAATGCATAGTTTTCCTTTATAAATTGCACATTATATTTATTAGTTTGCAATCATTTTATGCACGTTATATTTATTCATTTGCAATCATTTTATGTGTATTTAAAATGCTTTAAACCAAACGATCTAAATCCAGTCATTTAAGGCAAATTATTACTAAATTCAAAGAGGATATTTTTTCTACAGAGAGTGAAATACTGTTCTATAAAATATGTGGAGTGAAAGTGGCTGGCATCAGATAAAAGATTAATCCATTCAAAAGCATATCAGTCGCAACAAACATGTCTATGGTATCCAGAATTTCAATAAAATGAAAAAATCTCAGTTATTTCTTGCACAAAATGCATTCACGAATCAAGAAAAATCCGCAAAATTTTATAAAGATTTGTGGGACGGTCTAGTATCTGCAAACATTCCTTTGAGCAATGTTAAACTAGAAGATTTCCTGGGACTGTATACAGATCATTCTATTCCAGGCAAGTCCACACTGAGAGAAAAACTGGAAATTGACAGATCAGAAGAAATATTTTTGCTTACGTGAATTATGTAAATACCAACTCTTGTAATAAATACATCATATTATGAAATTTAAATCACAATTTTTAGGTCAATTTTTAAACATTTAAAGTCGGTATTTAGAGTTTTTAGCGGCATTTTATAGGTCATTTTTGGCGATTTTAAGGTCATCAAAATTCGGGCCCTGGTTGTAACCATTATAATTAGAAATTTTCTTTCAAGCTATCCAATGTGTCCCAGGGTACAGCGACAGCTCTACATGGAGCGCCACTACCTTCAGTGATTTTCATTGGCATAATAAAGAGCGTGAAATTCCTCACTGGCAATTTCTTGCCACTTAAAGCCATGTTCTCAAGGTTATAAATGTTTGCTCTGGCCAGAACTGTGTGAGCCCAAAACTTAGTGCTCTGCCCTCTATCAACAGAGGGAGTGTCTACTCCGACCCCTACTACCTTTCCAGTGTCTACCAAATAATCCGCTACCTCTTTAGACAAACCTGGGAAATGGAATAGGGACGTGTCATTGGAGTCTGTACCGAAATATGTGGTGCGGTTATTGTAGAACTTGCTCCATCCAAAGTCGACTAAAATAATGGTCCTATTGGGTAGCTGCCCATGCTCTTCTTCCCATTCAACAATGTGACTTGGTAGTAATTGAAAGTCAGGGTTCACCTTGGCGTGATGGCTCACATCAATGACAATACCTGACGCTATTAGGTTTAAGAGGGGAATATCCCCTACACGCCATCCATGCTCATTGAAATGGAAAGGGGCGTCTAGATGTGTCCCACCATGAGTTCCTGTGCAGAAGTTCTCTGATGTGTAAGATGCGCCAGTAGATGTTTTGCCTGAAAGGCGATCTGTTATGGTGAAGGGTAGAGCATTTACCCAGTGCTGAGTCTTGTTGTCAAACCCATGTCCAAGGTCTATTGCCTGGCTAAGGATTAACCTTGACTCATAGTGAAGGATAAGGCAGAATATCATCCAGGGAATCATCTTTATTTCAGATATTCCTGTCAAAATAAAAATAAATAATCTTAGATACCTAAAAGCTTATATC
>CABFOW010001188.1:98282-127250 GCA_902141385.1 Timema californicum | reverse complement strand
CCTCCCCCCCCCCCTTTTTCATTTTTTTTTTCCAGAAGTAACCATTATAAGTGATGAGTTACCTCTAACTACTTAAGTTCAAACACCACTTCAAACTATTGGTGTTCCTGCCTGACCTTGAAATTACAATGGAACAGTACAGTATTTGTTGTGTTCATCACTTCATCCCCCCTCTCTCCCTTCTCTCCCCCGCTATCTGCCCAAAAGAAAAACTACCAATTATAAACTTGACCTGGTGTGAGTATTCTGCAGATCCCATTTGTGTATGAGGTGACCTTTGTATTTAAGAAGAAATGAATAAACTAAAAGGAAAATCCTCTTTTAAAGATGATTGGTTGGACAGTAAAATGTTTAAAGATTGGCTGTGGTTACAAAAAGTGGATTGTGATAAAAGTAAAACCAATATTGACATAAGTAACATGGGTATATCTCCAATCCGATCTCATGCCAAAGAAAAGAAGCATGTTGACAGAGTGAAAGCTGCTAGTGGGAGCAAAAAATATATATTGGACCTGGTCCCTACGGAAAAAAATGCAGTGTCATCTATAGGCCTACATGAAGATTTACATTTTAGTGCTAATGACCAAGAAGTAGTTTGAAACCTGAAACTAGATCTAGTTGTTCTATTCAGAGCTTCCTTGTCAAAGATCAAGTTTCTCGTGCTGAGATATTGTGGGCTATTAATCAAATAATGACACATTCTTCTGATAGAATTTTTTTCTGTTTGTAGTGATATTTTTAAAGTAATGTTTTCCAATAGTGATATTGCCCAGAAATTTCAAATGCATAAAGATAAACTTGGATATGTCATCGTGTATGGACTAAGTTCTTTTTTCAAAAGCGAGCTTGCGAATATGGTTAAGCAATGCTCACTTTACTGTATTTCATTTAATGAGAGCATAAATACTGTGGTTCAGAAGACCCATATGGATGTTGTTCGCTTCTGGAGTGAAAATTAAATTCACACAAGATATTTAACATCTTGCTTTTTAGTTCATGCAACAGCTCAAGATATATTAATGAACTTTATATCTGCACTAAAAATCGAGGGCTTGTATCTTTAAAAAAATTCAAGTTTCCATGGATGGACCAAATGTAAACCTCTAAATTTTAAGTGATCTCAAAAGTTACTTGAAGGAAGATTCTCCACAAGATTCTGATTTATTGGAATTGGGAACTTGCTCTTTACACTTTATTTAAAGATTGTCCAACAAGACGTGTAGACTATCAAAGGATCATCTTTTTTCCCGATGAAGTTTTGTTCTGTTGGATGGGTAGAAAATTCAAGGGTGTTAGAGAGACCAATGTCAATCTTGTCGTATTCAAACCAGTATTTTTATTCTAACAATCATCCTCCAAAATCTGATAATTTTCAAACATTAAGCAATTTTGTGAAGAATGAACTTCTGATATCAAATTTGGGATTCATGCTTTCAGTTTCACTTGAGTTGGAGTAATTTATCACCGAATATAAGAGCAATCAACCTCTATTGCAATTTATGTTTGCAGATCCAAATAAACTAATTGAGAATTTCATGAACAGAATTGTAAAATGTAATGTGGTGAATTCAGCAAATACTTCCAAAAATTGTTAGCCATTGATTTAAAGAAACAATCCAACATGAAATCCCTCCCTACTGTAGATATTGGGTTCACAACATCAGCAGCTTGGAGGATAATTAAATACATCAAGAGCCTTCAGTTCAGAGGAGATTACCAAAAATTCCCAGTTGATCTCTGCAACAAATTTTTACCGAGGTCGACGGTGGTAAAGGTCATTCAAAAATGTAAGGTGTATGTATGCACGCGTATTAAAGATGGGTTGGATGCATCTTTTTTCAAATCGGAAACTTCATTTTGCCATCAAATTCCCAATTAAAATTTGAATTTTATAAAATATTGTAAGCACAAATGTTTAGGTTTCCCAACAACTAGGATTTTTCCCCTTCACTTCTGATTTTGTTTACATTAAATGGTAAATTAATGATCTGGGGTTTGGTTGCTAGGTTTTTCCTATAATTATTTTGGTTTTAACAACAATTAACTATTTAACTATTTTAATACTTTTATAAATCAACTCAAACTTAGTACCCATTTAAAATAATTACTATGATTTGAGTCTTTAATCAATGAATATTCCTTGTAGGTTCTCGGGTCCCATTCTTAGTATATACTAGAACATATTATGTACCATGGCTACAAAGTGTCTTCGCCACCAACCTCCGCCACATAAAAAAGGTGTATACACACTTACCCCATTTTACCGGGAAATCAACGCCTTGTATAGATCCTCCACGCACGTCAACACAGAACAATGTTCATCGTTCAAGTTTGCGAGTATACTAGAAAGAAGACTCGGAATGCCGTGTGATTATGTTCGCTTATCCCCGAGTTGAGGACGCTGCGCAGACGTTAAATCTTGGGGAAAAAAGTGCCAAGCGCTATCACGTGTGTCTCTATACCCCTTCAAAGTCATGCTTTCAACGTTGTGCGCAGGCGTCGATGCGAGTGCCGTTTTTGATTAGCTAATGATGACTTCATTTGTCATGGAATACTTCCCTCTAATTTTCCCCACTGTTCTAAGTGAAATATAAGCTGGTATCCAGAACGGAACGATTACTATTTGATGTATTTAGGATTTAGGAACTTACAACATGCACTATATTTTGTTTGGCTATATTCTTACAGTTGTTGTGAGTCTAGATGAAATTTATATTGTTTCATATCACATCATTATATAAATCAGAAAGTAAGTATGTCAAGAAAAAGATTAAGCCACTTCTATATAGCTGAAAAGTTGAAATTTGGCAAGCAGGTAGAGGGATCACCCCATATAACCCAGAAAAATCTAAAAATGATAACTTTCAAAAGCAGGTTATTGGAAATGAGAGGGTGGATGATATAATTAAAAAGTACTTTTTAAAATTTATAAATGGTAGTTAGAAAATAGTAGGGGGAGGGGTTAAAATTTCTCAAACTCAAAGAACCAACTAATGCCTCTGTGGTATAAAACTGAAATTAGAAAGTAAAGCAAAGGGACCATGACAAATATTCATAAGTATCTGAACATTTTAAATTTTAAAATGAGTTGGAAAAAAAGGGGGTTAAGAGGGTTCAAATTTATAAAACTAAGAGAAACAACTACTTATCGGTGTATTATGAAACTTAAATTTGGCAGGAAGGTAAGTAAGATACCATCCCAAATAACCATTAAAATTTTAAATTTTTAAATAGGACTTCAGGTTTATAATAAAAACTTTTAAGTGTGGTAGAAAATTAATGTTTTACCAGACAGGTAAGAAATATAGGTTCATGTATCAAAACAAGTGAGTTAGAGAAATTAAGGTGGAGTTTGGGGAGGGGTAAGGAGAATAATATTTCCAAAACTAATAGAAAACACTAATTTTTGTGTGTGGTATGATACCGAAATTTGACAAGCAGGTATCTCGACCACTCCAAATAACGCTAAACATCTGAGCAATTTTAAATTCAAAATGATACTCTAGGAAATACGCTAAGGAGGGGAAGAAAGGGGTGTAGAGATAGATTTTTTTAGGTAAGGTAGAACATTTAAATTTGTCAGTAATGTAGAGTGATCACTTAAAATAACCAAATACATTTTAAGTATTAGATATTTCTAGGAATCCTGTTGAAATAGGATCTCCCAAAATTTCTAAAACTTAAATAATAAACAACTTCTGTCAGTGATATACTGAAATTTGTCAGTTAGGTATAAGGACCACTGCAAACCGTATAAAGTTCTGAAAATACTTAAATTTCAAAATGAAGGAGCGGAAAATGGTGAGCGCAGCTCCACTCAAAATTTCCATAGCTAATACAAATAACAAACTTCGGTTTGGTAAGGGGGTAGAAAATTAAAATTTGGCATGTAGGAAAATATACCTTCCCTGAGAGCCAAATGACGTCTGAGCTTATGGAATTTCAAAAGTGAAGTCCAGGAAATGTAAGACCTTAAAATGTATACAACTAACATAGAACACTTTTCGATGTGGTTAAAATTTTAAATTTGGTTGAAACATAAAAAACCATATAAGATAACCAAATATATCTTGAAATTTCAAATTGTGAATTTGGGAAGTGAAAAAAGGGAAGGGGGATACCAGATAATTTTCCAAAAGAATTATAAAAACTACATTTCGGCACGGACAAAAATTTAAATTTATCAAATAGGTGACCTGGTGGTCTAGGGGTAAGGTGTCAGACTTCTATGCTGGCGGCCGGGGTTCGATCCTCGGTCCCGGCAAAGATTTATCTGATTACCAAACCCTTCCTTCACCTCTGACAAGACATCTTGTGAATGTGGGGAATGCCAGGTCTCCACCGTGGTTCGGATTCCACGTTAAAATGTAGGTCCTCCATTTCATCTCACATTCACCCTACCACTACACATTAGCGTAAGTGCGTATAACCCGAACGGGTAGTAAGACGCGGTAATAATAATAATAATAATTAAATTCATCAAGTTGATAAAAGGACTACATAGCCATAAAAGTAGAAACATTTGGAATTTAAAACTAAAGGTGCTGGAAAATGAGGAAGTGAAGAAGGCCCTAAAAAAAATTCCTAAACTAATAGAAAAAACCCATCTTTTTGATATGGTGGAAAACTTAGCTTTGTAGAGGCAGACGAAAAAGTCTAAAAAAAGAAACGAATACAAAAACTAAAGATTTTCTTAAAGTGTATCCAATAGTATTGCTATTACATAGCTACCAATCAAAGGATAATTTAGCGCCTATCTAGGAGCAACATAACAATTATTAAAAATAAATGAATTATTGCGACATCACTTGTAGATCGTGATTGTTTTGGGGAAATCATGAAGCTTATTATTTACTGTTTATCTGTAGTAGAGTCTATTATTTCATTTATGCTATTTGGTAAAATGTGATGTATTTAAAAAAAGTTTCTGTAACAATGTATATCACCTCGTTTCAATTATATTGTTATAGCGCTTAGATCAATATTGCCTTCGTTTATGCACTCAATTTGTGGATTAGGTAATATTTTATTTCAAATATTATTTTTGGGTAATTTATTAGTTTCTGATTGTTTTGTAATTTTCCATAGTTAGTTCAGGATTGTACTCGGAGGAACTATCAAAATGATAGCAGCCAGATGTTTAACTTTCTAATTTGATATAGTTTGATATTGCTTACCCGTGCGAAGAATGGGTCAAACCGTTAGTTCGATTATAGAGTGTCTGCGGAATGATTCTCAATAAGCCTCTTAGTCTATTCTAACAAGAGGTTATTTTATAAAACCAGTAAAGTATACGGGCGAATTATATTTCACTTAGCCAAAATATATCAAACTTATGATAAGTTTGGCGGGCCTCCCTAGCCAGCCAAGTGACTGTGACGTCAACATGAGAAATTTATCTGATTTTTATATATAAAAATATATGTAAATACTTCTTGATACACATACTGTTCTAGAAATAAATACTGTATTCATCTGAATCATATAAAATAATTTAAGTGTGAGCGTCCACCGTCCAAATTATAGATGTTTTTGGAATTATCTGAGATAATTATTACTACCGCTAAATTATAAACATGTTAGTCTTAATAGTAATTTCTTCACGTGCTTCATTTCAAATCCTGACCTCCAAGTCACTGGCAAACCAAACAAAACGAGAATCACTCCTCTTTTCCAAGGATCCACTGGTGCCGGTAATAAGGACTTAGTCAAAGTGGTACGGGTAGGAATGGGGAGGTTTATTGAGAGGAAATCCTCTCGCATTAAGGTAGGATTCCCTCGGCGCGTCTCGCGTCTGCGACCAACGAACGGACAGGTTTCCATAGTTTGTTATGTGGCCAGTTCCTTCGAGGAAACTGTGACTGACGACCAGAATACCCGTCCAGCTTCTCTACATTGCGTCTTCGTCCACGCTGCTCTCTGAGCATTAAAAAAACGCGTTTTAGTAAGGTTTTTATTAATTTTTGTGTTTTACTGGGCTGGTTTGGAAATGGTTCAAGATTTATCCATAGAAGAGGACGAAAATTTAATTAAATAGGTGGCAAAGCACCCCTCAATTTTTCGCGTAGGCCTATCCTCGCCAGTGTATTGGGAGCAACATATGAAGGACATGACATGTAAAGGGATTTCAGGAATAGTTGGTCTATCAAATTAGTATTTTTTAATCCATTTTACACCAACATTTTTAGGAATAACATAACTTAAAAAAAATTTATTAATTTTATTTCAAAATAACAAAATAACACAGAACATTAAATAAAACATAATTGAATAACTCTGATAACTGAGTAACGATCTATATCACATATAAAATTACCCACGACTGGCGACCAAGCGACGCATTTAGGGAAACACTTCATCCCGCGTCTGCGACTCACAACCACACATCTGCGGTCGTAGACGCGAAACACGAGTCGCGCCGAGGGAATCCTACCTTTTGGCCCAGATTCATAGTCAAATTTATTACGCCTCAAGTGCGGTGCTACACTAAGTACATGACGACACCTACCAAAACCAGAATGGAATGGGCTGTTCTCTCATAGGAAACTGGCCCATTCCATTCTGGTTTAGGTAGGTGTCGTCATGTACTTAGTGTAGCGCCGCACTTGAGGCGTACTAAATTTGGCTATGAAACTGGCCCTTAGAGTTTGAAACTGCTATTAGCAGTCAATCGACCGTTAAGAGACTCAGATGTAATACATTTTCCGGCAAAGATTTCAGACCATAGAATTCCAGTTGTCACATTCAACCACCAAGCGCTATAGTCGATACGAGAGTGTGAAAAGAGAACTGGAATCGTTGTCATTGCTTTATTGTAACTTATTTGGAGATTTTTCTGTTGCGTCCTAAGGATACTTTAAACTTAAGGGTAAACTTTAACGATTGATATATTTGGGTCGCATTAGTTATATTGATTGAACTAGTTGGGAATCTCTTCCTAAACGTTAATATTTTACCCGCTTAAATCTAAACCCTCGTGTGCCAAAGAGCCTTTCTCTCCCTCTTTCATTTCTTTTGAATCTCTTTGAGTCTCAACTAAAGTAAAGTGGAATACTACGAATAGAAGATGGACAAAACGTCACACTCATAGCTAAATAAAATGTTTCTAGGGCCTCTAATGGAAAAGTCTCTTCTGCTGTTGAAAGAGTTTTATACCCTAGAGAGGGGAGGGGGGGGGGGCAATCACTAACAGATGTCGCTCGCTGTTGTCTCAACTCCCTCCTGCACGTGACAGCACGAGCCAACCAAACTTATACACCCAGTTTAGTGTTCATCCGCCTGACAAATACGTACCGTCAATTTTGGCGAGTAAAGTCACTCAAAATCACGTGTCAAATTTACAAAACATATTTCCCGGTTGAAAACAAGACTGGGGAGTTTTCACTTTCTTTATCTCTTTTGTTTTTTCATTAAAATATAAATTTTATATGCTAATTTATATTTTCTCCTTATTTTTATGTCTACTCTACAAATACATTTTACCTAAGTTTCATGAACACGTGTCAAGCTTGCAGTATTATTAATTATCGGGGATCAAGGTTCGAGTCTTATCCACGTGTACAAGAGGATGCTATTCCCTATTCGAGATAATCAGTTTGGTATTCTAATCCTCTGCTGGCGCTAATGAAAGTGCACCTCATCCAAACAAACGTACCGTATTTATCCTTACCTTTAGTATGAAACTGTTAGTAGCCCTTGTATTGAATTGTGAGTGAGGACTTTCATCAAAAAAGTTTGAAATATTTTTGATTTAAATTTGGCTTAATAGGTAAATGTTATACTAATAAGTAAATAAAATTATATTTCCATATCACAAAATCCATTCGTATTGCTTAGTGTTGTCACAATACTGCTATCTGTACTAGTGGGCATACGGTATAAATGTCAAGCTCACTTGGTCCAGTTGGCCTGTGACGGGAAGGTCAAGATTCAAATCCTGTTAGGTGCACTAAGGGTATTTTTCCTAAATGGTTTTCCACTCTACCTCCACGCAAATGATGGTATCATTTTCTCTCGATTTTACTGCTTTCGTCCATATCACATTAGTTTGATCAATATAAGTGTGTATAACTTGAGCGGGGAGTGAGATGCAGTATATANTATATATATATATATATATATATATATATATATATATATATATATATATATATATATATAACTTATATCCATTTAACTTCCAAACGGAAATCACGGACTTTAAACGTTGGTTGTTGTGTTGGCTGCGAACTCAGGAAGTACACTTCAACTCCAGGAAAATCACGGACGGGTGGAAGCCCTATTTAATATATACAGATCAATAATTTCCACTATACACATTTAGTGTATTATCTCTCAAATTAATGTATAATAAATAGTTTAAATATGACACCTGCTCACTGGATTCACACATAAATGTGGATTCAACGAGCTTGGTCATCATATTAAATGTAGTTAAGAGTTTTTATAATCATTATAATAATAATTATTATTATTATTATTATTAGCACCGCGTCTTACTACCCGTTCTGGTTATACGCTAATGTGTAGTGGTAGGGTGATTGTGAGATGATGCATGACCTACAGTTTAACGTGGAATCCGAACTCACGGTGGAGGCCTGGCATTCCTCACATTCACAAGAAGTCTTGTCAGAGGTGAAGGAAGGGTTTGGTAATCAGATAAATCTGAGCCGGGACCGAGGATTGAACCCCAGCCACCAGCATAGAAGTCTGACACCTTACCCCTAGACCGCCAGGTCACCACATAATTATAATTCATGTATTCACTAATAATACTTTTTTATAATTTCAATTAAATATAAATTAAAATTTGACACTTTTATAATTTTATAGTTTTTTAAATTCCATCTGTTTAAAACAATAAATTTAAATTAATTTTATAGGCACCAGTGTTTATTGTGAATTATTTCTAACCATTAATTTATACTCATACGTTAATAACTACACAACAATTTATAAAGTGCATACATAATAATAGTTATTCCTGTGAACAAATTACAAAATAAGTTGACAAATTTAACGTAAGCTACAGTAACCCCATGGCTTCTTTGGTGCTGACTGACAGCTCACAGCTGACAGCTAAATGCTTTGAAAAGCTACCAGACCAAATTATGTATTCCTACGCCGAACCAAATGATCTGCAAAAACATGTGTTTAGCATCTGTCACTTCTGACGGTCAAAATTGAGGAATATACCTAAATGTTGACTGTCAGAAGTCAGCTGTGAGCTGTCAGTCAGCACCAAAGAAGCCATGGAGCTACTATAGAGGGAAAGATAGGAGTGAGGTGTTTGCTTATTTTTACTTACAAAGGTGGGAAGGGGGTGTAATATGAGTATAAATGTTCTTAAGTAAAATTTTTACGCCTCCAAAGATACATTTTTTGCTATCAACTAATTTAGATTCTATCATAATTCTTTTCTTCTACTGGTCAATCTTAGAAGATCTACGACCTAATTTAGGAAACTAGTCTCTTAATTTGGACCTCTAAACCTTGTTTTAATTTGTGTGTGTGATATGTGTGTATTTAATTCTATTCACAAATCTAAGTAAAACCTTTTAAAAGTTATTGTAGTTTGGCTATTTGAAATATTTTGTTACTATTTCCTGAATTATCTTAAGCCGAGAATATTCAAATTAATTCAATATTGGCAACATAGTTATTAAAATTATGCTATTCCTAACAAAACTGAGGATATAAGTAAAAAAAGAGAGAACATTTTGAGGAGCTTCTAAAAAATCACCTAATCTATTTATTACACATATCTTCTTTAATACTTCATGCGAACTAGGGTGAATACGAGAACAAGGAAGGAAGAAGAAAACAAAGTAATTAGCTCACCTACTATAGCGCCTGACCTTTAGGATCAAAAGGTAACTTAGCCAGGATGTAAACGATGGTTATTCCAAAGCGAGGGAGTTAATTCGTTTCTACCACGGTGGAAGTGCACTTGTGGATCAAGTCATGCTACCAGCTAACTCACTCACGTACTATATACACGGCACAGTTGACATCGTCGTTGACTGCATTTATATTTGCTTTATTCTCAACGGCTTTGCGAGGTTAAGAATAAGGTATGGGAGTGGGAGAGGATCAATAATGAAAATGCCTGAAAAAATTGTTCTTACTATGGCGATGTAGAAAACAAATTTATGACCCTTCAAAATTTTCTCTGGTTCTTTATCTTGATAACAAGAAATACTCTTTGCAAAGCAGTTCCATCCAAAATGTAAAGTGATTATGTATTTATATATTAATCCTAATATTTACTTTAAAACCACGCTTCAGTTGGGGTTAACCTGATTTTAGTGGCCAAATGGTTTAAGGCATCACTCTCATGTTAGATTGGCCTGCTGATTACGGGAAGATCGGGGATCAAATCCAGGTTGGGCCACCTATGGTGTTTTACCCTAAATGATTTCCCAATCTCCTTTCACACAAATGTGGGTAGATTACCTCTTAAATGTTTCCTTTCTCATCCCTACTCCATTAGAAGGACTATCATATAAACGTATAACCTGAACAGGTAGTAGGATGCGGGGATAAAAATAAAATTTGTATGTATGATAAGCTTGTTCAATTTAATAAATCATATAAAACTTAAATATCTCACTAGTGAATTGTATATGCGCTAACCCGGACGTGTAGTAAGACGTGGTGCTAAAAAAACGTAGTGAATTGTAGGACATTTAGATTATGTAGACGTGTAATACGAATATAAGTGACCAAATTATATACTAATTATTAATATAAATATTACAATACACCCCTTTATTTTGTACTTTGATTAATTAGTTCTAAGACCCACATCGGTGGGCACGTAGTATAAAACTTCAAGCTCCTCTAGTCTGATTTGTCGGTCACGGGGAGGCTGGGGCTCCTTGCCGAGTTGTATGATGTTTTTCAGTTAAATGATTCCCCACTTTCTTTCCAGGCGTGTGCAGTTACATTTAACCTAAATTCTACTTCCCTTAGTGAAATAAAATGTGCCCAGCCTGGCAGTGGGACGTGACGCCAAAATAAAATAAATAGTATATTACCTTTTTTCTAAAAACTGTAGCTTACTCATTAAAAAATTAATAATATTTTGTCTAAACTTCAACATGGTCCTCATATTTTGGGGTGTGGAGCTTTATACCACTCGACAACCTAGCCTCCTTACACCACTGTCGAGTGGTCTCATCTCTCATTGGCTAGGAGTAGTCACCGAGATGAAGACAATCTCTCCCAAGAAGTGGCCATCTTTTGTATCAAGTTAATGAGTCGTCTAATGAGCCTGGTTCTTCCCAGGTGTTAATTACTGTTGTCAACCGAGACGCTTGTTTGTCTCATGTTTTTCCACAACAGATTGAGAGACTTGGAAATATCTCAACTCAAGGTGTGTTTATTATGTCCCATACAAATGTGCGGTGTCTTCCTACTTAATTCAGTAGAGAAACTTATTTTAAAATTATAATGACAACTTCATGAAATGACCAGTAAAGCAGCTACTATGAAAACCCTGCCGCGCCTTCACACGGTCGATGTGTTTGGGGTCCGAATCCCAGCTGGGTTTACTGAGGCTATTTTCCACCTCCAAAATGGTTCTCCACTCTCCCTTCATGTAGATGCAGATATTTTTACTATGGATTTATCTACCCAATTAGGGTATTTAAAATGCGTATATCTCATAAGGGTAGTAAGAAGCTATGGGGCTCAAGAATACATTTATTTTATAAGTCGTGTCCTAATATGAGCTGGACCAGAAAGTGTAGGTTAAATACCCTTATTGGAAAAAATTGTTGACAAAAATACTTGCAAGACTGTTAATAAACCACTTTGTCAAGAATACCAAGATTAACTAAAAGTTCATCATGCGACTTCCCTGAAAGGGGTGTTTGTCTCTGAAAGCCCTCAAGGTGGCTACGGACTTGCAAAGGGATGAGGGTGAAGGTAATGAAACTGCTCACTGGAAGGTAAGAAGGTAATATACTCAACCCCATTCCACACTGTTAAATAATATCACTTGTAAGTGATCTCATCCTTTATGGAGGAAATTATTTTTAAATTCAACATGACAGTACTTTTCACAATTATTTTTATAACCACAACGCTATGTTATAAAAAATGTATTCATCATGTTACGTCATAAACATTAATTATTTTCAATTCATAAACTTGCAACATAGTTTTTTTTAAGCATTCAACCATTTATCCTATATAGTCCCTGTGCTTATAAACTGTCACTATATTCTGAACAAGGACGATCTACAGAGTGAGCCAAAAGTAATTGTGCACATACCGATGCCAATACAAATACAATAGCTACATTCTCACTTGTTACAATAAACGTTACTGATAGTCCCCCACGTGCTTATATACATGAAGTTACACGTTTTATCTTGTTGGCAAATACCCGTGGCAGTTCCAGTAGAGAAATGTTACTGATATTGTGATGGCTTCCTTCTGATGAAGAAAAGAGTGAGGATTGTATTAGTAAATAAAGTTTTCCATTTTTTTAAACACTGCATAACTAAATAGTCAAAAAGATTACTCAGGAGCGTTGCCAAAAAATGAGAAATTTGCTTTCGCAATAAGATAAATTGTCAACTTGATGAAGACACAATCGCTTACCTTTAGTTTTACTTTTCAACACTTTTGTAATAAGGATTTATTTAAGTGTGGTTCACATAAATAACAACCTAAAAAGCAGACCACTGTGGAGTGAACGTCACACTTTAAGGCTGGAGTGTAGGGAACGCGAGAAAACGTCAGTGTTTCTGCAGTTTTTATAGCAATACTGTTTTTGGTCAAAATAAATAAAATATTGCTTCAATAGAAACATAGAGTTTAATTTTCTTCACACGGCGACCTCAAAATTTCTCGAATATCTCTAATACGCATGGGCGCATTAGATGAGAAACTTTTTAAATTAAAGCAAAAAGTTGTCATTAAATTCCAGAACACCCTTGGCAGATATTCCAGAACTATTTAGGTCACCTTGTAAAAAAATTATATCTTATGTTTGTACTCAATAATTACTTGACAGTGACCTGGCGGTCTAGGGGTAAGGTGTCAGACTTCTGTGCTGGTGGTCGGGGTTCAATCCTCGGTCCCGGCACAGATTTATCTGATTGCCAAACCCTTACTTCACCTCTAACAAGACATCTTGTGAATGTGGGGAATGCCAGGCCTCCACCGTGGTCCGGATTCCCCGTTAAACTGTAGGTCCTCCATTTCATCTCACAATCACCCTACCATTACATATTAGCGTAAGTGCTTATAACCCGAACGGGTAGTAAGACGTGGTGCTAATAATAATAATAATTATTATTATTATAATTTGACTTCACCCACTTTGGTGACCACATGGTTCTAAGTCGTTATTCTTGCTATAGACTAGACTGCAAATGACGGAAAGATCGATCTTTGAATCTGAGTAAGGTATATTGAGGTTTTATTTAAAATGGTTTTTTTACTCTTCCTCTACGCAAATGCGAATACACTTACCCTATATATAACATTCCCAATCCCCAATATCATTAACGTAATTAGTACATAAGCTTATAGCCCGAAAAGGTAGAGAGAAACTATACCTAAAAAATACATATTTGATTTTTTTAACAAAAAAATTGCTGAAAAAACTACAAAAACAATTACCTTTTCTCACGTCCTCTAGAACCCCAACTTAATGGAGACACTTTCTAGAGTGTTGAAACGTATTCTAGAAGTTCAGCTAACTAGAAATATTTAAATAATTGTTTGTTATTTCAAAATATGGCTTAGCCCAAAGTAAAGTTGAAATATACCAATAAGGCTCTTTCTATACAATAAAAAAAACGTCACATTTTGAGCTGAATACATCAAATTTATATGTCGAAATGTAGAATAAGTTTATTTTCAACGACATTTTACTTAAAATTGCTATATTTAGTGAATAAGGCTACTTTTACACGTGATAGTTTTTATCAGTAACCGTGATTATCGAGAAATACAGGTTAAATTAAACCTTCACATTTGACGGCACGGCGAGAATGACGTAGACCACTGCCGTGGTAGCGCTGGCATACCTAGGGACGGCCACCGTGCCGTGAACTGCGCGCCAAAATAGTCGAGATACCTCGTGTCTAATTTATCTCTTCACACGCCACGGAAATTCACCTTCGTTCCACATAGTGACACGTTATTCATTGTATTGATTAGACGCTAGGGCTTCCGGAACTTTCTAAATCGATGTTGCACATATGTAATTGCATCTTGTGACTTGAGGCAGAAGATTAGAGGAGTTAAAATCTTGGAATAAGTCATCATCAGCCTGAAGAGAGGTTTGTGTTTTAATAAACCGAGAATTCGAAACGTTGGACGACGAGAAGACACACACAATTTCTTCCTTTGGTTAATGTTAACACACTGGAGCAGAACGAGTAAATAGAGAGGGTAGATTGAATGGAATTCAACAAAGTATGGCGCACCATTAGTACAGACGGCGAGCGCCCGTCTGTATCACTGTGAGAGTCGTATTTATTCACGGCACGCGCCATCCATGGTGACAGCGAAAAACCGTCACGTCTGATAACCATCTAAGGTGGAGGGATAGGGAACTAGATCTAGCCTTCCTAAACCAATAAAACAGTAATCTGTTACTATGACAACAAGAAAACTCTTAAGTTATCGGTAAATTCTTTTTGTGGGGGGGTTTGAAGCGGGTTTTAGAGCAGCCATTTTCATAAAGAATATTGCAATGTAAGTATTATTATTATCAGGAAGGTGGTGCCCTCAAGAATAAGGGACTGAAATAAAGTTAATGTGTGACTTAGCAGAGAAGTTAAGGTGAGATTGATCTATGGATTTAAGTCAGTTAACACTAGGCCATTAACTTTTATGGTCTTCTGTACATACCTTATCTTGTCAGATTAACGTTGGATAATAATGGCCTCCTGTACTTGTGTTTTTTTACCCAACGGTCATTCTGGCGAAGTTAAGTGGGGAAGGGGGGAGGGGGCGGGCGAGCAGAGGAAAGTAGTTTGAGTTGGTCGAATGGGTAGTTGGCTGATAGTGTTAAAAATGTATGGTTCAATTCGTGCTTTCTTTATTAGGGTGGTGTTTATAGGTCTCCGTATTGTTTCCAAAAAGATTACCAGGGCTGTTCATGTGAAAATGACTTTGATGACTTTCTCGTAAAAAGAAATCCATTTAATCGAGTATAAAAATAAGTTCGAAATGGGATATTAATATTATTAACCTCATAGCACAGTCACACATGAACAAAGATTCATTTACAGGGGTTTCTTTGATTTTTACAAACTTTTTAACAATCCTCACGCTCGAAAGATACGAAAAAAAAATGTGTCAATTAAAAAATAGCCTTCTTTGTTAGCCATATGGTTTAACAGGGTGTCCAGCCAAACTATATTTTTAGATTCCCTGACTTTTCCAGGTTTTCCAGACCCAATTTACTTTTTCCCAGACCAATATTTATCGATATTAAGTATATTACAAAAATATGTTTTTAAGATCACAGATTAAATAGTGTGTTTTTTTCCTAGATACATACACATTCTGAAGTTGTATCACTCAATAAAGGGATTAAACAATTTCTGCCTCAGGGGAACTGGACTATTTTAAGTTAAAAATAGATTTCAGTAAAATTGTATTGAGTCATTAAAAGATTGCCTCGAGCAAGAATGATTTAAAATAGTTGTGGGACAGAGTCATTCTTAGTTCCTTATACTTAAAATGTAGGCCTAATCAAATTTTGAACATATGAATATCCATGACTCAACTTTGGCTAAAGACACGTGGCAGAAGGGTGGAAAGGCACACAACTTACTTGTTGACCTTGAGAAGTAATACTAGTCTGCTCAACATAGTCAATGGTGTGAAAGTGATTCCAGCTGGTTATTAACTGGAAGAAGTGTTATTTTGACTATTGTGAATCAAAATATTTTGTTTTTTATAGATAAAATGTAAAATTTCCAGAAATTTAATAAAATGCCCTGACTTTTCCATGACTTTTCCCTGACCAAGCAAATTCCCTGACAATTCCCTGTTTTCAAGGTCGCTGGACACCCTGTTTAAGGTGCTACTCTCGCAGTAGACTAGACTGCCGATGACTAGGAGATTGAGGTTCTAACCTTGGTCAGATGTAATGAGGTTGGTTTTCCAAAATAGTTCTCTCTCCGTCCACGCAAATGCGGGTACATTTTCTATAATGTAGCCTTCCTCAACCCTAAAATCATTCATGCAATTAGTATATAAGCGTATAGCTGGAACGGGTAGTAAGATACGGACATTAAAATAATGCACACACATAATGATGAGTAAGTACGCACATCGGTCGGAACGCGGACTAAATGCCAGGATCATCTTGTCTGTTTTGCTGGTGACGTAGAGGTCGGGTTTACTGAGGGTGGTTTTTACTAGATGGTTCCCCCACTCTCCCCCCATGTAAATATGGGTAAGTGTATTCAACCTTACCCATGTCATGTAAAGAAGCAGAAAACCCGTACGGGTGGAAATATACGTAACACAAGGTGGATTTTGTCAAAGTTGATATTTCTACCCCCAAGTATTTTTTACTCTTTTAAAATTATTTTATGATTATGATTTGACCCGTTACATTGGCCGCGGTTGTATCGGCACATTCAAACGCAACTAGCGCTGCGCATGGCTGACATCGGTAGTTCTCGAGCATCGATCCCCTTTTGTTTCTCCGGCGCAGCAAAGTTCACCCTAGTGTTCATCGCGGGGTCTACACTGGGTCACAGACAAGCCCCGACCTTTGAACTATTCCCTAGAGTCCACCACGGGGTCTACACTGGATCACAGACAAGCCCTGACCTTGAACTATTCCCTAGCGTCCATCGCGGTGTCTGTACTGGGTCACAGACAAGCCCCGACCTTTGAACTATTCCCTAGTGTCCATCGCGGGGTCTGTACTGGGTCACAGACAAGCCCCGACCTTTGAATTATCCCCTAGCATCCATCGCGGGGTCTGTACTGGGTCACAGATAAGCCCCAACCTTTGAACTATTCCCTAGTGTCCATCGCGGGGTCTGTACTGGGTCACAGATAAGCCCCGACCTTTGAACTATTCCCTAGTGTCCATCGCGGGGTCTACACTGGGTCACAGACAAGCCCCAACCTTTGAACTATTCCCTAGTGTCCATCGCGGGGTCTGTACTGGGTAACAGACAAGCCCCGACCTTTGAACTATTCCCTAGTGTCCATCGCGGGGTCTACACTGGGTCACAGACAAGCCCCAACCTTTGAACTATTCCCTAGTGTCCATCGCGGGGTCTGTACTGGGTAACAGACAAGCCCCGACCTTTGAACTATTCCCTAGTGTCCATCGCGGGGTCTACACTGGGTCACAGACAAGCCCCAACCTTTGAACTATTCCCTAGTGTCCATCGCGGGGTCTGTACTGGGTAACAGACAAGCCCCGACCTTTGAACTATTCCCTAGTGTCCATCGCGGGGTCTACACTGGGTCACAGACAAGCCCCAACCTTTGAACTATTCCCTAGTGTCCATCGCGGGGTCTGTACTGGGTAACAGACAAGCCCCGACCTTTGAACTATTCCCTAGTGTCCATCGCGGGGTCTACACTGGGTCACAGACAAGCCCCAACCTTTGAACTATTCCCTAGTGTCCATCGCGGGGTCTGTACTGGGTAACAGACAAGCCCCGACCTTTGAACTATTCCCTAGTGTCCATCGCGGGGTCTACACTGGGTCACAGACAAGCCCCAACCTTTGAACTATTCCCTAGTGTCCATCGCGGGGTCTGTACTGGGTAACAGACAAGCCCCGACCTTTGAACTATTCCCTAGTGTCCATCGCGGTGTCTACACTGGGTCACAGACAAGCACCGACCTTTGAACTATTCCCTAGTGTCCATCGCGGGGTCTGTACTGGGTCACAGACAAGCCCTTACCTTTGAACTATTCCCTAGTGTCCATCGCGGGGTCTACACTGGGTCACAGACAAGCCCTTACCTTTGAACTATTCTCTATTTTCCAAACGTTAAATCTAATGTTTTTTAGAGCTACCATGCTGCTTTTGAAATGTTTAACCCTATAACAATCTTAACAAGGCCAAATACCATTAATTTGTCACCCCTTCCTCAATGTTAATTATCATTTGAGCAAAATAAGAACAAATATAAAGGGTTGGGAAGGACGGGGTAGGGGCAGGAATCTTAAAACGAGATTTGCATTTGGGATTAAAAGAAAAACAAAATATTTAATTTTAAAAAAATGGGCTTTGATGCATCTCTGTTTATTTCAATGCACATATAATAATAACAAAGAACATATTACGATATAAAAAGTTATCCCAAAACTATAGCCTTATTTAAAACAATTTTTATAACCAACAAATATATAATTTCTGTTGTAAAATGTCCATTTCCACCACTTAAAATGAACCGTAAATAGCTATATAAAACTATACCCATTGGCAAGGCCATAGCCAGGGGGGTTTGAGGGTTCAAGCCCCCCACGAATTTTATGAACAAAATATATATGGCTTTATTTATGGTTCAAACAATATCAAAATTAAGATACAAATACAAATTAGGGTGCTGTGTTACCATAAAAAGCACTTCAGAGAGCTTATTGATGTGTTAAATATTTATAAGTTTTCCTATCCTATCCTTCTGTCTTTTGGGGGTTATTTTAACATAAAAAAAACCTTCACAGAGTTTCAAAAACTGTTTAAAATTTAAATTTTCCAAGCCTTCGGCAGCTAAGAGATTATTTTACCATGAAAAAACAAATACTTCAGAAAGCTTCTAGAACTGTTTATCATTTAGAATTTTGTCTTACTTACCCTCTGAAATTATTGGCTGGGTACGGCCTTGCCCATCAGTACGCACGTGGACTAGACATCCAGTTTGTTTAGTTTAGTTTGCCAGTTCAGGGAGGTCATAGCCCGAATACCATCTGGGTATACTAAGAGTAGGTTTTCCTAAATAGTTTCCCACCCTTCCAATGCCAGTATATTTCCCCTAAATTCTTTCTAACTTAGTTATTCTGAGGAGTGAAGAACTGGAAAGTTAAATGTCACACTTACAAAAGTCCAACACCTATCCCTATTTTGAGCTAGTTCTAGGACCAACTTAACAGCCTTTCTATCTTAGTCACCCCAAAACCAGTAATAAAGTTTAGCCATCAACAACTTTCTGATTTGGTTGTATAATTAGTCCCAGGACAGTAGGCAGGAAATTTGTAAGGGAGGGCGGGTCATTGATAAATATTTTTATGATTAGTTATAATTAATTGGTAAACAATACAATAACCTAATATGTGATATACTCATGACGACGCATAAAATATTACTAATATGTTTTCTTAAGTAATAAAAAATAATTTAAACATGTTAATTTGATTGGGACTATAAACAATGTAAGCACAGAAAAAAAATCACTCAACCAGTAATTACACATCGATACTAACATGTCCCAGCTTGTCCAAGATACGCATTAAACTTCAGGAAAGAAATTACTAAGAAGGAGTCCTACAAATATCGCTTCTCACTGGCATCTACTACTGGGACTGTTTTCGTTCGCCTCTCATTATATTGTTTTATCTATTATACATTGCCCGCCTCGGTGGCGTAGTTGGCTAACGCGCTTGTCATGTTGAGCTCGACTGCTGAGGATGGGGAGATCAAGGTTCAAATCTCGGTTGGGTGAACTGAGGGTGGTTTTTCCTAAATGGTTTTCCACTCTACCTCCACGCAAATGCGGGTTCACTTCCTCTAATTCAACATGCCTAATTCCTAATCTATTAGCGTAATTAGTACTTAAAGCGTATAACCCGAACGGGTATTAAGACGCAGTGCTATTATTATTGTAATTATTATTGTACATTTATTTCTCAATGGGAGGGGTTTGAACCCTCAAATTTCCCCCCTCGCAATCTCATCCCGTGCGTATGGCCCTGGTTGTTCCTAAAATTAATCTGAAATATACACCGCTAATTATGCGCTTGAACTTGTGCACAAACAAACTAACTGTATATATATATATCTTTTTTTAAAGCATTAGGAAGCAAATGAAACCTAAGGACACACAAACTCTTGTTTTTGTGGAAACACAAAATACATGTTCTGTAGTAACAAACTTCCCATCTGACATCGTTAATTTTGCAGTACACTCAAATTTAAACGTTTTGTTACCATTGTAACTATTTTTATCCTCGTTATCTTTTACACGCGAAAAATATGTGTGTGTGTAAATGTGTATACCATTTAACGTTTAAAATGATGTATGGATTTCAACCTCTCTAATACACCTAATTCCACAGCTGAGGGAACAGCAGGTCTTATGGAGAAAATATTTATCTTCGCTCTTTCTCTTTTAGAGGTTGCCAAACCTAGCTTTCGGTATCTGGGAAGTGAGGAGGGAGGGTTTACTTGAGAAATCCCTCTTTGTAAACAACGCGGCATTGGGAGGTTGAAGGGTTCAATTGACAAGCAAAACATTTCCTATCGGTGTACAGCCTTTTCTAGAAACATTAACTATTTCCACAATAGTAATTTTTTCAAGATTGAAGTTTATTAAATTTTTCTATTCCCCACGTAATTATGCTTAAAACCATTTTATATATAAAGCTTTTATCCTCATAATTAATATACAAACAAATATATTAGAACATGCATTTTATATTTGAGTGCAGTTATTTCTTTTTTAATTACTGTCAGTAACATTCCCTTAGTTTTATTATTATTATTATTTTTAGCACCGCGTCTTACTACCCGTTCGGGTTGTACGCACTTATGCTAATGTGTAATGGTAGGATGATTGTGAGATGAAATGAAGGACAGTTTAACGGGGAATCCGAACCACGGTGGAGGCCGGGCATTCCCCACATTCACAAGATGTCTTGTCATGAGGTGAAGGAAGGGTTTGGTAATCAGATAAATCTATGCCGGAACCGAGGATTGAACCCCGGCCGCCAGCACAGAAGTCTGAAACCTTACCCCTAGACCGCCAGGTAACCGGATTGGGCTAAAAGTTGGTATATTGGGTTTTCATACGCTTCTCCTGAGTTTTTGGATTTAAATATCTAACCTTAAAATTAAGAGTAGCTTGCTGTGGGCCAAAAAGAGAAAAAATAGATTTTCTCGAAATCCGATCAACCGATTTTGATTAATTTTTTATCCAGGCATTGTTTAACATTAAACACAAAATTGTCATTTTTATTTTTCAATGAGTGGATGTTTCAAATTTTGATCATATCTCTGGGATTATTTGAGAAACGAAATAACTTATCACTGTAAAATTGTATTATTATTAAAAATAAAAATATTTTAGTTTGTAATATATTTTCATAGAATAAATAGTTTCTGAGCTATGGGCAAGCATTTAAATATATTTGTATAGAGAAATTTTAAATATGAAATTGATTTTTATGCATATTGGTGGAGAGAGATGTCCCTCTTTTCTAAATTTTTCTATAACAGTATATATTATTTCATTTATGCTCTTTGGTAAAGTGTTTTTGCAACAATGTATATTATTTTGTTTTAAATATCTTACGAGCTTTTAGTAAATATCTCTCTTTTAATATTAGATAGAGAGAGAGAGAAATTCTGTATGGTGCACCGTACCATTTATTAAGATTATGATAATATTTAATTTGTTTGCATCCCTTATAAAATAATATGCGGGAATTTAAAAACAGTACAAATAAAATGTATACAATCAATATTTAAATTAGCATTTACTGTACATAGCTTGTGAATGAAACAATAATACAAATATTCTTCACAACAGTGTGTAAAGTTTCTAGTTAACATTTTTATTGAAATTATATCATAAATAAATAAACTAATGATCTGCACATTTTAATGCTTTTAAATAAATTTGTCATTACTAACGAACATACGAATTGGAGTAAAATTAACTTGATTACCTGCTAAAAACGAGTTGGGTGAAGCACATAAACAAGATTCAGTTGTTACAATTTCAGAGACAAGCAACAAAGTAACGTTGTTAAATTCTACAAGATAATAGGCTAAGTAATCAGAGGAGCGCTGGCTACTGCCATTTGATATCTGAGACAAGCAGTTGATACTCTATCCCTATGTAAAGACCAAATATGAACATAATCCAGCAATTATTGTTTTCCCTTTCCTTTTACCATTAAAAGGGCAGTTAATTGTGGTTTAAGGTTTGAAAATAATTTAGGAGGCGAAAACGAAGGCATTTAATGTCCTCTCAACATTTTCGTGTAGTATTCGTGTAAATATAAGGATAACGACGAAGTTTAAAACATTTAGTGACTATTTAAGAGCTTTACCACCCATATACATTAAAAATGAATCACTTTTTTTTTTAATTATCTATTGTGAAGGTAACTCAAATCGATTCGAGATTCCATTCCGCTAAATGGCCCAGATAGCGACTTGTAAAATTACTAACTGAGGATGTTTTATTTTTAAATGTTTGTACAGGTGGCTACAAAGAGTCACCATCTGGGAATTCACATGCAATAGGAAACTGTCTCTTTTACTGTCATAAAAAGCAAACTATTAGCGTAATTTTTCAGTACACTCCATATTAAAATGCCCTAATTTTATTTATCTCTCTAGCAGAACCAGCAATACAACTTCCAGCAGTATTATAACTTCTTATCCGTGATAAATAATAATTACCATTAGTTTAAAATACTACGGCTTAACATCATAACTTTACCACCGAGACCATTTCATTGATTAACACGACACGAAAACTCAACACATTTCTTGCTAAAATGTTCAATGCCTTTGTGCTTATTTAAAATATTAATATTTAATTCCCTTTGTAAACGTTCAGCTTATATGACACGATTTATATACGATTTTAATTGAGGACATAAAACTTATTAAACACCAGGGTGAGACATTTAAAACAGTTCCTTAGAGATAACCACAAACCCATTAACAAATTAATTCCTTAGATATCGTCCGGAATCGAACCAGAGTTCTCACCATATTCATAGTTGGCCCCTGAATACTTTGCCACAGGTAAAAGTAATTCCATTAATAACCCAAAACCTTCCCTATTGAAGCTAAGCTATATTTATTAACCTAGACTATAATATTCCCGAATGTTATAGTGCATCACAGAACGCCACGAGCTTGTTTATGCGCACGCGTGAATAGTTTATGTAAATGGTAAAATTGAAATAAGTCGATTGACAAAGTCAAACCAACCGTAATTTTAATTAACTTAAACGATAGCTAGAAGGGTATTTATTTTTGAAGGGCTGGCAGTATATGGGCAGGGTTTAATTTGTGAGCGCTTATAAAACAAGTGGAATCGGTGACCTCAAATCATATTTGATCGAGTTGACCAATTACAGCTAACCCCCTTAACAAACCACTCCAACACATAAGAGTACCACTGAGATTAAAACGATAGGGGATGATGAAATTAAATTTGCAATAATAGTGAATGAGAGCAAATAAATAAATGAAGAACAAATAAATGCTGATAATGATTTATGTTGAGCGCCACTCTTGGAATTGGATGGACTAAAAAAACTTGTTTTGTCTTTCCTATAGTCTATGGGTCATAAGTTTACACTTAGGTTCTAGTTTACGTGTCCAGTGGATTCACTAGAAAACCTTCAAAATAACTAATCAGCTTACCCGCTTCAGTGGTTGCATTGTCTAAGGCAGTGGTCGGCAACCTACGCCTGTGTGCTAGATCCGGACCGCCAAAAGATTTTATCTGGCTCACAAAATACTTAGTAGATAAACCATTTGTATTTATAAAAATAGGATAATAATTAATAACTATTTGAACCATATTAAGTTTTACTTTTCTGCCCGATATTTTTTTCAAACTAGCCTACCAATTTTTTTAAAAACCCATGCAGCCCGTGATACAAAAAAAAGTGGCCGACCCCTAGTCTAACGCGTGACTCTCGTGGTTAATTAGACTGCTGATTACGGAGAGATCGGGGTTCAAATCCCGACTGGGTGTACTTAGGGTCGTTTCTTCTAAATATTGTTCAACCAGCCTTTTATGCAAATGCGGGTGCACTTTATATAAATTCAACCTTCATACTTAACACAGTATCGTAGTTATTACATAGGCTTATAATCCGGAAGGGTAGTACAACGCACTGCAAAAACAAAAACAAAAAACTAGTCATCTTGAAAGAAGATATCTTCCAAATTTTATAAAAATAAATAAATGACAATACATAGTACTTTCCAAAATCAATCACCTTTCTGAAAAATAACGATATTCACAAAAATAATCAATAAATACTTATTGTACAACTATTATGTGATTATTATTATTATTATTATTATTCGAGTTTCATTTTTTAATATAGCTACCTTTAAGTCATTGAAATAATTTCAAACTTAATTTAGAACATAGATAAATGATGTAATAAACAAACAAAATAAATGTATAATATTTATATTTAAATATAATTAAACCTTCTTAATCCCTAAAACATTAGTGTAATTAGTACTTAGTCTTATAACCCGAACAGGTAGTAAGACGTGGTACTAAATAATAATAAAAAAGTAGAGAGTAAAAAATCGTCAAGTAGCCTTACTTGTTAACTTAATAACAAAACTTTCTCCGAATTATGTTTCAAAACATGGAAAAGAGTCTCAGTTTACACCATCAAGAAAGTTGATCTTATTGATCTTGCTGTTGTGTTCAGAATATTTATAATAAAGTATAGAAGAGGTTTGAAGGCTTTGCCTTGTTAATTTAAAAGTACGCTGAGAAGTGAATTTAAAAAATATACAAGTCAACAGATTATATCCCAAAGTTTCAATACCTAAAATTTCTTCGAATTTAAATAAGCAATTAAGTATATTATAATCAAACTAATTGAGAAATTTGAGTGAAAAAATAAGAAAATATACTAAAAAACATAGTTTTAGAACAAATTGTAGAATTGTTATCACAATAAAAGAATGTAGCTTTAACATTATTATAGTTTAAATTTACCGTTCATTTAAACACGCCGATGAAGTAATGAAGTAATTAGAGCCAAGGTCACTTGGAGTGTGGAGGGGGACGGGGGGGAGTTTGGGGAGGGTAGGTTAAACGAGACAAAAGAAACGATGTTTAAATCCTAGATTCCTAATACATTATTATATCTTTTGAAAGGATCTCAAAGATCATCTCGAATTCATATCCGTAATTTTTGACTTTAACACAATTTATGTGATTAGTGGGATTAATTATATATATATATATATATATATATATATATATATTCACGTAATTGGGAAAGCATATTTTAGTTTTTTAAGCTAAAAAATAATATAATCAAATCATAGAATAAATAAAAAAATCATTAATTGGTACAAAAAGTATTCTTTTTGTTATTTATAACATAAGAAATACTAAAACAAATAGTGAAGGAAATATTCACTGCCATATAGCTTTTAATCTCATCTAATTTATATTATTTATCTTTCAGATATTTTTTTCTCATAATTTTTACTAACATTGTACATTTGGAAGATTCGAGGATTAAATCTTTGGACTTGATATTTGAAATAAAATGTTGGATTCGGGCTAAAAAAGAGAAACTAACCCATCTCTATAAAATACACTTTCATCCCTGCACCGTTAGAGCTACCTCCTCCCCATGTATGTGTCAGAAACACTAGTTGCCAAGGAGATAGATCACCTCTCAGTGGACTTTCTTTTGAAGTTGTTGTGGGGAGGGGGGATCCCCTACCCCCAGCGTGGAGGAACCCCACCCAACACCTCATCACACCAAACAGGGAAGGCTCAGTCGAAAACGCGTCTGTTTACTAAGCGTTACTGTGGATTCACATTCTCGCCGAAAAACAAAGGCAGAACCAAGATGTGATCATGTGACGAGCTCTAAGCCAATCACAAGATATCAACGCGAACTGTGTTGACCGGTCTGCATTAGTATAAACAATCGGCTTGGAAGAATCATTACAATTTCCAAACCAACTTACCCGCTTTGGTGACCGCATGGTCTAGGGCGTCACTCTCGTGTTAGACTAGACTACCAATGACAGGGAGAACTGAGCTCGAATCCCGGCTTTTACTGTTGTGAGGAGATTTGAATTAATTAGTTATTATTATTATTATTATTATTATTATTATTATTAGCACCGCGTCTTACTACCCGTTCGGGTTATACGCACTTACGCTAATGTGTAATGGTAGGGTGATTGTGAGATGAAATGGAGGACCTACAGTTTAACGTGGAATCCGAACCACGGTGGAGGTCTGGCATTCCACACATTCACAAGATGTCTTGTCAGAGGGGAAGATTTAATTAGTTAAATGGAAAGTGAGTGTATTGTTCGCGTTTTGATATAAATTATTTGACTCGCGAAACAGAACGATAATATATTATTATTATCACTGCGGCTTACTAACCGTTCGGGTTGTACGCACTTACGCTAGTGTGAAATGGTAGGGTGTTAGTGAGATGAAATGGAGGACCTACAGTTTAACGTAGGATCCGAACCACGGCAGAGGCCTGGAATTCCTCACATTCACAAGTTGTGATTAATACAGTTCTTATCAGAGTTGAAGGAAGGGTTTGGTAATCAGAAACGATAATATAAAAACATCCATCGTTAACTTAAGGAAGTGTGTTCATCCAATCGAAAATAAATCATGTTTAAAATAAACCATTTCTAGTTTATTTTGAAAAGTATCACAGCAAATTGCTGTACCACTCAAGCAAATTATGCTTTATGTTTTCGGAGAACATGTGAATCATACTTTAGTGTTCCAGGTTTGGTACTTGGCACGGTGAAAAATGTATCATCCGCTGTGAAATTGGAGCTTCCTTTCTCACAATGATGAACTGATGGCCGGGACATTTTTAGAAATCACGTTGGTTGAATGCTGAAAATAATAGGTTGATTCAAAAAGTAACGTTAAGTACCAATAGAAGAGATAAGAAATTAAATACCCAAGTAAAATACTAGCCTATCTGACAGATACGAAAGTTACACAAACTATATTAATACATTCAAACGTAGTATTATGTTACTCTTCATAGATAATATCAATACCTTTACTTTACATTCATTACTGTTTCTAGCCGGTGGTCTGGGTTGGTTTTTTTTATTCAAGCCATTTATTTTCAACTACCGGCCTGACAGACCTGACGTAGCTTCATATACCTTATAATCTAACTTAAGACTAGGGCAGGGGCCATATCCAGTCTCTGGTCGTTAATTTATCACTGTGAAAGGGAAAACCCACATTTCACAAAAGATTAATTTCTCGGCCATGTTGGGAATTGAATCTGAATAGAGAGACACGCTACCTACTGAGCTAAGGTGTCGAATTAAATATGATCGATACCTATAAAATCATATTAATATTGATACAAACATTCAATGTTGGCTGAGAATTTGTTTTTGTATTTTCTAGACATACCTTTTCTCCATGATTCCATAGTAGTTAGATATATACTCTATCGAGATATAAGTGTTCAATAGTCCAATGCAAAAAATGTAACTCTCACACAATACTAGGGTTCACTCTCCGACTGAGTGCACTATAAGGTAAATATTTAAGCTGTTATCCAGGTATGATTTAATGCATTTTAATAAATATAGATGGCCTACTCTTGATAGGAATATCGGGATTAGAATCTCGTTCGGATTTATTGAGGGTGGTTTTTCCTAGATGGTTTCCCATTCGTATTCCAAGCAAATGCAGGTAGATTACCTCTAAAATGTTTCCTTCCTCACCCCTATCACATTAGCGTAATTATTACAATATACGCGTAGAACTTGAACAGGTAGTAAGAAGTGCTGATAAAAAATACAACCTAGGGATAAGAAATTGAGCTATAGCCCTGCCCGGGTTTTTTTACATCCTCTTCATATACATTTTGGTGCATTTATATAAACCTGATACCCAATAAAGGGGGCATGTGAACATAGGCATTCGTCTCTTATTGTCTGATTTTTCAATGAATGAAAGGTTGAGGACCTGAATCAAGGCCGGATGTGGGTGGTTTGTCATTCTACCACCAAACAAATGTGGTGACATTCTCTCCAAGTTCTAACCTTCCTCGTTCCTACACTATTCGAGTAAATATACAAACATCCCGGACAGGTAGTAAGACGTGGAACATAAGAATTCAACATGAATAGTAAGTATCGATGGGGCATGTATAATCACATAGTGCAAATTAGAGTTAACCCATTCAACTCTGCTTCTCCCCTTTCCTATTTACAATAAAGCAACTTAAATCAGTCAATTAATCTACATCAAATTAATTAATGAGCCAATCACGATGAAAACACATATCGAAGCTTTTGATGATGAAGCCTTTAAAGTCCTTTATTTTTAGCAAATCATTATTGACGGATGCACAATGAAGGGAAAGTGCTGTTTGAAATGTGATTTCAGCGTACACAGCAACTTCCGTAATATCGTCACATGGATAGCAAACCACATCACAGAACAATCCAGCTGAATAATATCCATATGGTGTTTGTGTCAAAGCTGGGAAATAATATTTATTAAAGCGCCTGTTTTTTTTAATATAGAGGCTGGCAAATATTTTAGATTACTGGTTTAAATAGATTATAGTGAAATCACCATAGGAATATTCTTTTATGTATTCATACATTAAGCTGTAAAAATCGTAATTGCCGCTTTTTACAGTGTTTCCATTTGTACACATGAAATATATAGTGATATTTTGTTAATGTTGGCTATCTACGAAACTTAGCTCTTGATGATCATCCCAGCTTGTCTCTTAGTGATAGACTCGGTCTCAATAGTTGTTATTGTTCCAGCTTCGCTCTTGATGATCGTCCCAGATTGGCTCTTGGTGACCGTCACAACTTTTCTCTGGGAAATCATCCCAATTTTTCTCCTGACGATCATCCCAGTTTGTCTCTTGGTGATTGTCCCAGCTTAGCTCTTGGTGATTTTTTCTCAAATTAACTATTTATGATTTTTATCCCACCTAGACTCGTGTTAAACGTCTCCCCCGCCC